>JAMKCH010052099.1:0-47642 GCA_023653785.1 Ophioderma brevispina | reverse complement strand
GTCAGTGTTTATCCTCGTATTGACCCAGACATGCATTTGATCGGAACCCACACAAGACTTGCTCAAAAATACACACACACACACTGATCAATTTTGAATTGCCAATGACTTGCCAGTCAGTTGTGTGGGAAGGCAATACTGATCTTGCACAAGCAATGTTTCCACATAATTGGCTGGTGCTAACAATCCCTTTTCAGTTGACACAAAGAGGGGCTCTCTCTCTCCTCACACTGTCTCTATTGACACGACCTGACCCAACGACCCTCTCCTGATAAACAAGACTTTTCAAGTTTGTCACACACGGAAAAAGGCCAGTGGTCAATTACAATGACCTTCTGTAGAATTTCCAATTTACCAGGCTTTATTACCTTCCGAAGCCCCTGCGGGTCACCAGCCCATTAAAGCACAGACAGACATGGAGTGAGTTATCAAACTGTACTTATTGTAACAATAATGGCATTGGGATTTTTTTACTAAAAACTATTTTCATCACAAATTATCAATTTGATTTTGCAAAGATTTGAAATCAAAAGCATGTTTGGTGATTGTCAATAATTTTGATTGATTGCAATAAATTGTATAGGCAAAATAAGTATTTCCCACCATTGGTTAAAAATGACTTCTTTTAAAATTTTGCTCCTTGCTCAAGTCTTATTCCACATATATCCTCATTGTTACTATAACCATTATGAACAACCATTTTCTTGGACAAGGAAGCAGAAGTTTAAGTGCGTTTCCGACCGTGTTTTTGGGACCCCCCTGATTCACCCGGAGTAGATCGATTTGGATATCAGATTAAAGGCCGTATTTTTCTCATTGTTGTCCTGACATCATTAGCCCCTCAAATCCCTTTCATCCCAAATAAGGAACGCAAACCGCCGTGTTTAAGTGGTTGAACCACCAATATTCGCAGTGTTGAATATGGCTTTGCAATCTGCATTAATGCTTCTACCATCAAAACCGCAGTTTTGGTTTCCCACGGTACTTGGTGGATCGTATGTGCAAGTGCCAAGCTTTCATATCAAGTTGAGAAAACAATAGACATGGATCGGAACAAGCACCTTTAATACTGCTGCTCAGGAATGCATTTTCATAGATAGATTGGTCTGCTCTGAGAGTAGCTTCAAAAATCAATATGGACCTAACCAAAATACTTGAATTGTAGCGCGGTAACAGTTTAGTAGGCATTGTACTACTCCGATCAAATAAAATTTAATAAATACAACACTGATTTTTGTAATTTAAAATAATTAGGTGGTATTAAATGATGCATTGATTACTCAATTTCCAATATATAATGCGAATAATGACCTAACGTGAGGACTATTGAAAATGGAAAATTCTCAAGCAAAGGTCAGATTTGGGGAAACAAAGGCAGGGTAATCATTAAATGCAATTGGTTCTCCTCAAGAGGACTGGAGTGAAAGAGTAAAACTCAAGAATGTATCCCAAACGATAAACACACTAAGAAACACTACAACAAAATCATAAACCCAAATTCAAAATATGGAAATAAGCTGATTGATAAGGTCAAATTATGACTTACTGAAGGTATATACAATGGCAATTCATTCTCAATTAAAAATTACAATTCATGTTGCCAGGTTTCATAGTCATTTCTTACAAATACCGTTCACTTTGTACAGGGCTTTAATCCAATCATATAAAATCATGTGATTGAATATAAAACAACTTTACACAAAGAGGACAGAGGACTATGAGATCAGATTTAGTGAAGGACAAATTTTCATTACGAGTATCAGAGTAGCCCACCTCCAATATTATAGTGCTCGTAAGAATGGACTTATCTTGATGTAATATTATAAATGGTAAAAGGGCTTGCGGCGATTGCCTTTAAGGACCCGAGTTAAGTACCCGTACTTAAAAGTCCATGGCCGCTCGCTAAGCGCCTCGTCCCCAGGGACCCAGATTTTACCGGAATTGGTCCAAATTTTGGAGATCGGAAGAAAGGTATTTTTTCTTCTCATTTAACCCTGTGAAGATTTTAGGGCTAAAAGGTGTTTGGTTTGGAAGTTACAAAAAACGGAATGTGCCCAATTTTAGTAGTCGACCAGCTTCTATCTCTCTGCATTTAGAAATCGTATCAAAAGTGAATTGGCTCACACATCAGACTAACGTAAAAATGGGTGACTCGATGGACAATACCTCATCCCCCCTCCACTTACACTACCCTCCCCTCCAAAAAACTTTGAAATTTTAGATACTCAAAACAGAGTTCATCTTTTTCTTCATGACCCTTGTGAAATTAAAGGTCCTCTCATGGTGGCCCGATCGCTAATAAGCCTCGTCCCCAGAAGCCCCAGATTTTACCGGAAGTGGTCATCATTTTGGTATTAGAAGAAAGCTACTATTTTTCTCTCAGTTACCCTGTGAAATCTTAGGAGCCAAAGGATGTTTGGTTTGGAATTTAGGAGTTAAAATGTGCCCCATTTTGGGTCGACATAGTATTTTACAGTACTCTATGGGGCTTCCAAATCCCGTTTTTAGCCCTCACATCAAACTGATTGAAATCTCGCGTCAAAACTATTTTACAGATGGGGTTTTGGGGTGAAATCCATTCTAATCAAATGAAAATTCATGTACTTAAATCGGGCCATCCCCTTTTAATTTCTCCATTGTCATCCTGAAATTTCAACTTCCAAAATTGTTTCTTTTCCCTAGATCCGATAAAGAACTGCCATTCTAACCCTCAAACGCCCAAATTCACCAGAGCTGAAGCTGAAATACCCTAAGTAAAAAAAAAAAAGGTGATGACATCATTGTACCACATACGGGGCACCAAATCGCTGGCCCACCCTCATGGCTTTCCATCTATGGTCATGTGACTGGGGGCGCCGGGAGCCCCCGTGGTTTGAATCCCACCCAAGATTTCCAATCTTCTTACCACCTTCTACACTTCACTTTACCCCTTCCCTTCCTCCTGGGAGATATTCAGGAATAATGATTTTAAATAGTTTTCAGCCAGCTGTTAATGATAGTTCTACATTGCAAGTTGGCATTATATTTTGCTTGCAGGGTCTTATTCTAGGAAGACTTCAATTTTGTCAAATCAAAGTTCAATACTGCTTCAGAAACCGTGTTTCATTTTTACTTACATTCACACCCCCCCCCCCCCCCCATTTTACCATGCAGATAATAATTGCTTTCCCCCCCCCCAAAAAAACATGGGCGTCTTGTTCATCACATGTTACGTGATTCCATGTATGGGGACAGACCTCTGGTGTCAGTCAGGAAAATAACCCCCTTCACAAATTTCCAATTCCAAACCAAGAAGCGAATCTCCAAATGGTAATCCTTGCAGCAAAATATGTACATGCTGGTGTAATTTTGCCAGTCTTGTGGCCCCATACATACAACAAACGCAACAAACCTGAGTCATTCACAATTTAGAATAAAAATTGTGGATTTTCTTGACAACAAATATGCAACTGTGACTTTTGACTTTCTTGAAAATGTCTTACATCTAAGTTTGTCTATGCACAGGGGAAATAGAACAACTGGAACATATCTGGTGAGATCGATTTGTTACATGTTAAATGAGTACAAGTATAAATCATGTTATATAAATTTTATGAAATGTTATATTAGTTTTAAAATTCTTTTTACCATACTTTCTTATTTGAAAAAAACAAAAAATTAAAAATATTTTTTTAATTAATCCCTCACTCCAAACTGATTCCATTTAAACCATGCACTGCAGCAAGAGAAATTAGTTTTATGTTTTTATTAAATTGTAATCAATGATCTGTGATTCCCACTCATCAATAAAAAAAAATCATCTTTCATCCACCTATCACTAAACACTCTCTCTGAATTTGCAATAATAATTTGTGGTACTGCTCTCTATAGACATTATTTATTGATCCAAAAGATAAGCATATGTCCAGGAAATTTTGTAGGCTTTTAATTTTCACTCTGCTCATAACCGCCAACCTGACATGGGATAGATCTCAAAAATATCACATCCTCAAATAAATACGAACATAAATTATCAATCTCCAGCATCCATCTTCCCCTGTGATAGTTAAGATTATAACCACACAATTCTGGAGGATGACATGCTGGAAATTCGACAAAAGCCTTGTAATTTGCATACATGCATATGCATCTCTATGCATCTGATACTATTGCTTTTAGATGGCGACATGACCTTGTCTGACCCCAGCTAAAGACATCTCTGCATTATGCACATATCTGGCAACAGCACCCGCATAACTCAACACCAATCTCTTCACCGACATATTCACAGTCGGCTGGCAATGCTCTGCTTGAGTGATAGGCTATACGCGGCGTGCGGCTGCCAGGAAGAAGACCCTCAAACATTAGCTTATGTCATTCAACGCAGACCTCATCAGTCTTTGAGCAAGACGCATAGCCATGTTCTATCTTAGCTTTGCAACTTTATGTTCTTATGGCACTTTTTTTTTATTCTGTCATGGGCCCAAATGGCATATATTGGATTTCCCTGTTTTCTTCAGAAGAACTAGCATGTTTCTTATATTATACAATATCTCAACCTCTTTATCCTTCTAATCTTGGAAGATTGACTACACTTTTGCTAAGAATAATTAAAATACTGATTGGATTTTTCTTGTTTAAAGAGTGTTAAAGAAAGACATATTTTCCATATAATAAGAGGCAATTATAGAGATAATAGACTGATTTGTGCTTATTTTTTCAAAACTCCCCTTCAAGCACTCTGATTTCCAGTGTCCTTCACGCTTCTCACTTTTCAGTGCTTTCATGTTCCAGGAGCTAAATTTGAGCAAGGGGGTATTTACATTCTCACATAACAGCTCTGCACAGGATGTCTATGTATACATGTTATTCTACCAGTGGGTTTCATGTTATGCTTACATATATTTTTTGTCAGATATATCTCAATCTGTCAAAAAGGCCACATTTTGACTGTCAAAAGTGCCTGATATTATTTGATATGACTTGGAGTGGCGTGGAGTTTAAATGTCTACATTTCCCTCACTCATATCGAGAGTTAAATCATCTCTAACTTTACAATTGTCACTCTTGAAACATATTCTAAGAGTGTGTCAGATTCACTCTTCAATATCTGTTCTCAGCAACATTCAACTTAAATTTCCAACTCCTCCAGATTTGAAATTTCACTCCCCCTGATTATTTTGCTCCAAGAATGAAATGCTCATTGAGAAAGAATGCAAACTGTTTGTCTTAACAAAAATTAAAACAAAATTTATGTTGTTTTGTATGTATACATACCATATGTTTAATCAATTTTTTTAAAAAATTGGTACGAACTTTTCTGGTCCTACAAAAGTTGTTGTTTTAGGTAGCTTAGGGTTATAATATTATACTTGCCAGTAACCTATAGGAACCATCCTGTACCATCTATCTGAAATGAGGTTACAACGAAAAAACCTTTCCACATTATAAACAAACCAGGGTTGGGCAATTTGCTTAAATGTGGAAGGGTTGTCATTGCCAATTACAACCCCAAAGTTATATGAATTTTCTAAAATTGCTTGCTGGCTGGTTAATAACATGACACATGCACTTGACTACATGCCAAACAAATATTGGAATTAAAAGAATAAAAGAGAATCTGTTAGTGTTCCCCCATCTAATACGTGTCATATGGGCTGTCCAATATTCTTATACATTGGATGTACACTTCCGAAGCCTGTCAATCAAAGATAGAACAAGAGATTGGAAATAAATAAGCCAATTTACAATACATCAGGAAACTAAGTGACGCATTGGTTGGTACTAATGTGAAAAATAGCATACTTAAAATTATAATCCCTTGCAACCTTTGATCAAGGTAAGACACCTATTTCAATCTTTCTTTGATGAATTGCACTGCACCAACAATTGCAAATTTGTATTCGTATTGTTGGGCAATTTGGTTTATATTATTTGACTTCAGGTAGGTGTTGCCTAACTAAAGAAAGGGTTGACTATTGTATAAAGTAACCCACATGGATTTGTCATGAAACTCAGTTGTAGAAAATGAATGGCAATTTATTTCCTTCACTTAGGCGAGAACAGTTAGGCCTTTGTGTTTCTCATCAATGTAAAAAAAACATGTGACAAGTTACAAAAAAAGTACATTGGTAGTGGACACAAGTGGATTTATCGCCTATCTAAAAGGACGAAAACAACTTCGAATTACCTGAAACACATGCATTTTGACCACTTTGAAAAACTAATGTAGTCAACTAATTAATTGGTCCCCAGACTATGAAACTAGAAAAATTCCTCTGAGCGGCCAAAAACGAAAACTAAAAGTAAACAACCACTATGCTCAAATCAATCATCCGATAGCCATACACCACCAAATAATACAAGTTCAATGATATCACAGACTTCCTTCTGCTATTTAACCTATTTGACCCAACACTACATGTAGTTCAGTAAATCACATGTCGGCTTCCGGTTAGGTTTCCTGTTATCAAATGCCACCCAGACAACGAGGTCACCATGTCAGCATCCATCTGGAATTTTCAGCCTCAATCAAACCAATCAACCAATCAAAAGCCCCAAGCCTAGATCAGGCAAATGTTGATCCGGGTGTTGATACTTAAAAGGCAACGAGAGATTTGAGGCATCCAAATATTTGTTGTAATAGTAATTTTCATCTACATGTAGATAGACCACTCAATAGTATTTCTCACGGTGTATTTGGCCACAGAAATGCAGGGGTCAATTAGAAAATAAAATTTACAAGCAAAACCCTTGAATTTTTCCTCAAAATGGGCCGAAAAACTAAAAAAATTTACATGCACAGGGAAATTCTGCATGACACACAGCCAAAGTTACATGCATTTGTGCATGTAAAACCCCTCTAAATCGAACCCTGAGAAATGTCTTAAAATAGAGAAAAGGAGGCAATTTTATTTTCCGTATTTAATAAAACATTATAGGTGAATTTCATAGCTCCTATACGAAATTAGAAATTTCACAATTTTTGTACCAAAGAAACATTTCTCAGCTTAATCCTTTCAGATGGGGATGTTTTTGATGGAAAGCTTTACATCAGGGACAAAAAATCAGACTTTTTGACTTTTAAGGACTCCTGATATTTGGAATCTCCTCGTTGCACCTTTAACAGCTTCCAACGTTGCTCAAATATTAATTATAATATTATGCAACATTATGAGTAACAAGTAGATAAGGCAGACTTTGCTACAGGTGGGCAATTTATGAATGTACCCATTAAATTTCTACATCACAAAGTTCCTTTTTTATTAAACCCAGAGAAACTGAGCTTAGTCTTTAGATTGCATTTAGGCTAACCAGCATGATCAGTGATCCCTGATGAACCCAAATTGACTTTTGATCTCTTTTGCAAGACCAACCGTCCTGTGTAGGCCAAACTCCCAAGATTTGTGAAAGTCCATTAACATTTGTAGCAGTTTCCATTTAAAGGTGGGTGACCTGATCATGGTCCGATTTTTCCCACATGTGTCGTTTTCTCAGTCATCTTGTAACAGTAGGTAGCCAAGATTTTGTTGGAGGGGAGGGAAGACACAGATTTACGAACGTACCTACAGTGATTGTACCGTACCAAGAAAAAAAAAAATCGATATTTTTTAGCATCGCCTCTAAAAGCTGAAGTGGGACGTTGAGATCAATCTTTGCCGCCAACAACTCAGTTCATGTGAAATTTTACACTAGTCTACTAGTTCTCAGGCAGACAAGGATGAATATTTATTAATCTTTTCCTGGAGATGGCCTCAGAGCACAAAAACAAGGTTTTTGGTTGGGGGAAAACCCCATGGCCATGTGCACTTGGCTGGACTTGAAACGGTAACTCTACTGGCACGGCACTCTTGCAAACTGAGCTAATAATTAGCCAGGGTTTGTAAAGGAGCGATAGATATCATTAGGTCCGAAAGACGTGATCGCTTTCCTAGCGTCTCCAGGAAAAGATGAATTTCATCCTTGCCTGTCTGGAGAACTAAGCAGTTCTCAAAACACACAACCCATACTACATCGTACTAAATGTTTGCACACAAAAAGACAAGCACTCTTTAATAAAACCGTCTATGACCGTCGGAAACAGTCCCATCCTTAGCTATTTTAAAGCAATTCTCAAAAAACAGCTCATTGATTTTTATTCTGCAACTGATTGTCTTATGATTTGGGGAACTTTAATTATTCAATTATATATTTGAACGTTCTATTATGTAATTTTGGTCAGCACCTTATTTCCTGTGTGCTTGTACTTATCATGTAGGTTTATGCCTTATCAAATTAAGTTTCATACTCATGTTGTTAATGTACATTCATAATGGGTGCCACTAATTTAACGCCCTGCGTTTTAAGTGGCATCCACATCTCTTGCATCTTGTATAATTATTTCTTTCTAAAATCATTTTTTGTCTTATTAAATACATGTTCATATTTATATTTGTACAATATTATATTTATCTACATGTGCAATGAGATGGAAATAAATCTGAAATCTGAAACCATGGCTTTTGATTTTTGTATTTCCCTTATTTTTCAGTTACTCAGTAAGAAGTGCTTATTATTGGTCAGCTACCAGTTGCCATGGCAACCAATTTCGAGAAATGTCCCAGTGGACCGTTTACATGTCATTAACATGCCAGACATCAAGAAATGTGTGAAATCACTGTCAAATTGGTGGGGACAGGACAGATTTACCCCTTTGAACATTTTGAACAAAATTACCCCAAATGATCACTGAACATGATCTTTGAATCATTTTTGGTTAACTTTTGGTAAATACTTTTCTGTGGCAGCATTTGCAAGGTGTGGAGAGATAGAACAGATGGATCATAGACACAGCACCATCTTTTAAAGCCTGGGCATTTCATGATCCACAGCCTCATCCCCTCAACTAATCTAAACAATATTCATAATGTGGTGTGTAATTAAAGATGGACTTCACAACTGGGGTTTAAGGTAGCGATCCACGGATAAAATGGTCTACAGAATAAAATGACCATAAAAATCAAAACCCAGATATCAATTTAGTCCATTATTATGTTTTGAGAATCTTCCGTCCTATATTACTATACACATGCCAGAAACCCAATAAAAACAACACTTCTCAATTATCTACGATCTCTCAAAACTTTGGTGTCCCAATACTTCACAACTTTGGATCAATTCCCCCATAACTTTCATTGAATTTTAAACCAGAACGCAGTCCTAATGCAGTTTATGTTGGCACCCTGGTAACGAGGACCAGTATTAAGCGGCATGCGCACCACAAACCCATTAAGCTAAAACCCGCTTGTATCATCGCGGCCCGCAATGGTAAGTTGAATAATACGGCATAATGCGAGTGAGGGCCAAAGCTTAAGGATAATTCTGTACCCCGGAAGTACCTAGGAGTGCACAATTTCCGGTTGGTCATGTCCAACCATTTTGGATCAATAGTTCAAGGAAAACGCGTTGTTTATTTACCTTGCGAATGGCTAGTCTTTGTGTTGGGAGTAGATCCACGATATAAATGGATTGCATGGTACATAACTTCATGAACTTGTACTTCGAGTCTTTGGTTATAAGGCAGAGAGCAACTCGCGGAAATCTTGAAGTTGAAACAATTTTTGTTGACGCCCGCCACATAAGACGCGAGATAATTAACAAACTGAATGACTATATAAAAACATCATATCGGCGATAAATCGTCACCTGAAGAGGTGTAGACAGGGGATTGTTATTTTGACAGAAGACAATATGGCCCTAGTCATTAAAAACGGACAAGCTAAAGTTTTAATAAAAATGTGTATAGTAAATAAAGGACACAAGATTCTAAAAACGTATAATGATAAAATTGGATTCTCAAAAAATATAATGATAAAATTGGATTCTGTTTTCGCCCAATTTACCCAAATTTATGGTCTCATCTATTAAGTTGAAAAAATATGGCTCGGACGCGTCTCGCACAATATTTTTTTAAACTTCATAAGCTTGACCGATAAAATTTGGGTATTGGACCATTAAAGAATCCATTTTATACCAAATTGACTAGTAAGGATTGAAACTCTACTCCAAAATTTTTTCAGTTTACAAGCCTGCTGATTTGTTCAGTGGTTTTTAATTATTTTTTTAAATTCCCTAATTTTTAAATAAATTAATTTTTCCCAGCCATAAATGGAAGAGCTTAAGCTGAAACTTTATGGATGTGTGTATAAGGGCGACCTTTCATAAGTGGTCTGTCAATATGGTTGAGATAATACACTTGTCCCACAAATTTATGTTCAAAGGAAAATATTCAGGAGTACTGTATGTAGTGACAACAAATTTGGTGTCATTTTGTAGCTAATTTTGTGCTTACAGCAACAAGTCCCAGTTCATTTGAGTGGGATAATAGTGAAGTTACGTGTAAATGTCCACCGTATGTCAGGGTGGAGCGGTGGAGCAGTCGGTGGAGGAGCACAGGCCCATGCCCACAAAACTGAAAAAATTACACAAAAGTTTGGACCTTTCTACCTGAAAAAAGTAGGAAAATTGGTCTTTTTATAAGCATTGTTGAATACCTAAGATATAAATTTTGCAAAAAGAAAACAACATGCATTATAGAGGGCGAGTGAAATTAACAGGGTGGAAAAAAAATACCCTTTGGTGACATTAATTTTCTAGAAACCGAGTTGTGTAACATGGGGAAACATGTCTTATTTTCTTGTGTTATAAAACGATTAAGACTGGTTATTGTGCACTGGTCATGTTTTAAGACAAGAAATAGTTTGAGTGAAGATAATATATACAGGGTGGTTCAAAATTGTATAGGGTGCATGAATTATGACGTTGTTTTTTTTGTGTTAAAATTTTTCCATTCATCTTCAGCATGCTTATCAGTCACAATAAATGGTTTATTTTGTACCTGTAGGCACAATTTTAGAAGTGTGAATATGTGTTTAATGCATGTAGGAAAAAGTATGCTTTATACCTCCGGTGTCTATCAGAAAAAAAATGTCCCTGTGTATACGTTGCAGGCCCCCTATTTAAATGTGAGAAATATCGACGAATGCCTTCAATTTTATCACCCTATATGATTTTATTAAAGGAATGCGGTTTTAGAAGAGACAATCACTATACTTCTGGTACCTGTTTTTTTAACAATATTTTATTAGTTCAACTTCCGGAGCATTAAGACATTTAAGCACCAGAAGTTTTGCTCTTACCCGGGTAATTTTATTTTGATCACCTGTATAATCAAAAGTACACAAGAATATGGATTGTATCCGTTTTGAAAGCAACTTGCTTCCATTACCAATGGACCAGGAAAAG
Organism: Ophioderma brevispina; assembly: GCA_023653785.1. Taxonomy (NCBI): domain Eukaryota; kingdom Metazoa; phylum Echinodermata; class Ophiuroidea; order Amphilepidida; family Ophiodermatidae; genus Ophioderma; species Ophioderma brevispina. Next base: position 36,380 of record JAMKCH010052099.1, on the reverse strand, counting down.
ATTACTATGAAAAATAGTTAAAAATCTTTATAAAGTATTTTAACTTCCAAAAATAAGCAACCAATTTTGACCACCCATGTCTATTTAAACACAAGGTATTGTGAACTCGTTTTTCCTTGGATTGTTTGAAGGGACTAAGCAACACCTTTCTGAATTCCATATTCCTTGAATCCACATATTCTTCAGAAAAGGAAACCCACACAGTGCACATGCATTGACATAGAAAAAATGTTAACTTTTGTTGTTGCACCCTGTATATTTTTGACCCCCCCACCATGATACTCGATAACGTTGGCACTAAGGTGCTTTGGCATCATTGTAATAAAGTTTCCAAAAATGTGTACTTTTAATGGTCCAGAATGTATGATTAAATGTAATACCCTGTTTGTTGAATGAAAAAAGGCACATTTTGGTTTTTCTACCATGTAATAGTTTTTTAGGACAACTTATGAAATAGGACCAATTTTTGAAATGCGACCATAAACAAAAATACTTAAATTCATGTAGGCTTTTTTGAATCAAGTGTAATCTTTATAAAAAATAATTTAGGAAAATTAAAAAAACACCTGATTTCAAATAGAGTCAATCTGCAAAATCTAAACAGTGAGAATTTTCTAAATTTGATTCCTTTCATATGACACCTTACTCATCACCAAGGGAGTTGTAGCTTCTTCTAGGAAAAATATGAAAAGTGGGTAGACGTTTCATATAATATAGAAGTCCCATTGATGCAAATGAGGTATTGCCATTCATTCCGTCAAGCGCTACTGCAACACACCGTCATACAGCGCATGACGGAATCAATTGTTAATACCTCATTTGCATCAATGGGGATTCTATGAAAGTCTACGAAAGTTGATTTTATCAGTATTCTAGAAATACTGCAGCAAAAAAAGTGCTGTTGACAACCACCGTTCTTGTTTTGATGACACACAGAAAAATTAAAAAAAATTGTATGGATTTTTGGTATTTCTTTAACATTAAAAACAAAACACCAATCTATTAAAACATTAATTACTTGAGAAATAATTTTTTAATAAAATTGTGTAGTTTGTTTTTCACAAAAATTGCCCCATTTTGGTTCATTACTATTATGTCAAAGTGTTCGGAAACTTCCGGAAGGAACCTATTTCTTCGGAAGAATGGAAGAGAAAAAAAGAACGGGAAAGGAGAGAAAAGGGGTTTTCTTCCGTTTTTCCGAAGAAAGAAAGAAGAAAGGAAGAAAAGACACTGGAAGAAATTGGAAGAAGAGAAGAAAATGGAAGAAAATATGTATATGAACAACAAACTAAATTACACCTATCATTGCTTTGCACTTCAAATAACCCAAGCTACTTAGTTACTTTGTTAGTTTAACAATAAAATTTTTTTTTCAAAATTTAAAGTTTTTTAGAGCATGTTAGTATACCTTGCAAGTACATAATAATGGGTTCACAATTTTGTTTGTTCTTGCAATCAAATTCATACGATGTAAGGTCATTTTACAATGAGTGGTGTAACTTTTGTACCCTTGGGGTCAACATTGAAAAGTGCTTTTATTTGTTATTTTCACTAGAAAAGTACTCACAAATGATCAAATTTTGAATTATTTACGTTTTGGAAGCTTAATATATTGCAAAGATGTGTAATTTTGGGGGGGAAATATTGTGGCAGATTGGGTAAATTGAGCAAACATCATTTTTTTTTGGTGAAAATCCATTTTTTTCCAAAAATTGTAACATATTTTCAGCAAAAGAGAATACTATTTAATTAAAAGTATAAGTTAGTCAAAATGTACGCTGGCCTTTTTGACTAGTCCTGGGTGAATTCATAAAGATTTGGAAGGGAAGAGCAACTTTTGACGGAAAATCTCACATCAATCAAATTTTAATTTTTAACTAGTTTTCAGGAGGACAATTCCCATCATGCTCCATGTACTAAATCTCTTCAATGATGGATACTTCCTGCATAAAAATTGCAGGAAAAATCTGTTATTTTAACAAAGTTAATTACACTTGCAGTCGGTTTCAGAAGTGGAAGTTAACATTGTTAACATGTGTTGAAAGGGGACAAGATGTTAACCATGGCTTGTGATAATAATGACAAAACTGACCTCATTTTGAATTGCAACAACTATTCAAACAGTACTCAATATAAGAGATCAAATTAGACTTCGCAAGGTGTAACAACAAACAAAATTTCTAAGTGATGAAATATAATGTATAATTATGTATTATCATATGAGGACAGGGAAACTACGTTTGTTGTAAACATTACAATCCACGTAAGACTCCTTGCAAGTCTTCAAATTACATTCCGGCAACAAAACACTTTTATGACGATTTTCATGTATAAAATCGTAAACTTTGCAAATAACGTCCGTTTCGGAGGTGAAAAAGATGTTAACAAATTGTTTTCATGACCTGTGATGATTAATAATAACAGAAGCTGGTTATAATATGATTTAAAACCGCTTATTAATTCTAGTTTACAAGAGGAAGAATTCCTTAGGTTGACCAAGGAAAGCATGCAGGACCCTTGTATTACACAGAGGTGGCAGGAACAACAGGTACTTGAACAGGCTGTTTGTTGCTAAATAAAAATAATAAGAAAAATCACTTGGGGGCTCATTTCGAGCATTGGTTACTTAAAAACATAAGCATTGGCACATAAAAAAAAACAAAAAAACATAAAGTTGTGTGGACGCTAATTACATGGCCATCATTTTTGAAAAAAAAATCATTTTGGAGGCCATGATTTGTGAAAAAAATATCATTTGAGGCACATTTTGTTACCACAAATGGAAAGGTTCGTATTTCTCATCTGCAAGAACCATTAAAACGTAGAATGTGTCATATTTTACAGTGTTTTTCCATTCAAGCTCATTTTCATTAATGTTTCAATTTTGAATTTCCAGTTTTGGTGGAGTCTTTATTTAAAATCATAGCAATGAGTACCATCATAAGCAGTTTTGTTTTTAAAAGATGTGAACTGTGTTGCTACAGTGTTAACAAAATAAAAAAAAAGATGCCTGAAGGGTCAGTCCATGCCAAACCCGGGAGTTCCCCATCTTTGATTTTGCTTTCATTTTGCCCATGCATATAGCTTTCTGATTTCCCAAGGTCACAAGATCACCAAAAATCATGTATATAGTTATAGCAGCTAGTTGAAGTTTTATTGATGATGGGCCCAAAATTCAGTCATTGGGTTGACATCAAAACCAATTAATTGCATTCTATGAGACATTTGCTGAAAATTATAACATCCAGCACATTACATGCTTCATTTGTTGATATGTGGCCACTACCATTGAACAAGTGATTATGTTACCTGTTAAGAAGCTTCAATGGTGATCCCTTTAATTTTTCTCGGGATCACTAGCAGAATTATTTTTAAAGAGTTTTTAAATGCTCCATGATTGTACATGTATGACCGGAGAAGAGGAAAAAATGATTGCCCTCTCAAAGGTTGGGGGAAACCCTTAAAGTATCACTAAAATTACCCCTCCCAACTTTCTTTTTTATTTTTGGTGATTGTGTACTTTGAGTAGAGTTCTAATTCTTTTGCATCTGGAAAATACAACTTAAAGAACTATCAGTGAAAATAAATACAATCATTTAAAAAAAAAAATCATCAAAATCAAGATTTTTGTAGTATGTCACAAGTACAGGTAAAGGTATCTAACATACCCTGCAAATGATAAGACCAGAAGCAACCTAATAAGGACAGCATCGGAAATTTAAGTCATTTTACTGTCAGTTGGACACTGATACAACAATAATTTGAGGGAATCGGATCTTTGAAACACTGCGGTTTTCTCATTTCTGTAAATTCTTCAGTTAGAAAAGGTAACTTATGAGAATTCTACAGACTTGATCCTTCACTTTGAAGCTATTCCTGCAAAATTTTCAAATATTTTTCAATCAAGGATATTGTCTTTAAGTCATTTGAATATTTGCATGGTTTCAAATGCATTTTTCCTCTGTATCTATATTAAAACAGGGCTAGGGGTTAGGTCCGTACTACATGCTAAAGAAGTATTAAAAAGATCATGCCCTCCGCATCTATTTGCATATCTTTGAACTTTATTATGCATAGTGGACTAACCAGACCTATCACTTGTAATTGTTGAAAAAAGGAGTTTTGACTATTTTAGGTCCAAGTTTAAATATATAGTATATGATAAGGATATGGTAAACATTTGTTACTGTTGTAAAAAAAATTATTGGCCAATCAGTATGGTGAGCAAAAAATACAATACCATTTAGCATTTAGAATACAATGGTAAAGTCTATATATTTAGTGAAAGTTACTTCATCTGATTGAAAAAAAAAAATTCAAGTCCCTTGCAAGAGTGATGGTGGGGACCTAGCAGTTCAGTTATTTTTATAGTGACTTCTTTGTTATTCAGGCCACCTTAATTAAAGGAACTAACTTTAAGGAGGGCATAAACATTTTAGATTTAGTGCCTGTTGATGAGCAACAAACATGCAATAATAATTTGGAGCATTCGAGACCTCAGCAGCATGGATCAATAGCTGTGGGGGTCCCCAAAAAGGAAATACATAGTATTCACATGTGAGGGGCATGTCGACAAAGCAAAATTGTTGGTATTGCCCAACGTGCAAAGCTGGTCAACAGACATGTGCAGTACAAAGTAATTTCTGATTCATTGCAGAGACAATGCACTTAAAATAGTAGTAAATTTTTATTTTGTGGTACAACTGAAACTGTATAACAACACATTTTACATATAACAAGAACCACACAAAAATTACAAAATACTTTTAAGATAATCAAGTACATACTTTTTGACGTACGAATCTTCTTTAAAAACTCATGCAAGAAAACAAGGCGGTTCTATAAACCACAAGTCTCGCTGCTTGTGCGCTTAATTGTTAAGACAAAAGCAGCACCACCGGTCAACTGTGCGAGTACAGGGTGTCCCCAAAAACGTGTGCACACCAGATAAACTCCAATTTCTTAACGAGTTTTACTTCCCCTATTTCATTTGACACCACCTAGGGGTCACAAACATTTTCCATTGTGGAGATATTCATCTGCAAGTTGAACCCCCCCCCCACGAGCATAAGTCGGAGATGTTTAGGAGTAGCACCCTGGTTTTTGCATTATAGTATTCGTTATGTCCTGCTCTTTCATTTGAACACCACCCCAGGGTCACAACATTTTCCATTGTGGAGATATAATCATGAGAAGTCCTCAACAAGAGCATAGCTTAGATGTTTAGGAGTAGCACCCACGGGATTCTGCATTGCATTTTGATAGTATTCTATACCTCTCACTCTTTCATTTGACACACTAGAGGTCACAACATTTCCATTGTGGAGATATTAATATTGAAAAGTCCCCACATGAGCACAAGTAAGAGATGTTAGGAGTAGCACCCCCGGGGTTTGCATTATAGTATTATTTTCACTATTTCATTTGATACACCATAGAGGTCACAACATCTTCCGTTTTGGGAGATATTAATTTGAAATGTCCCCAACATAATCTTAACCAAGGAGATGGTTAGAAGTAGCACCCCCGGGTTTGCCTTCATAGTAGTTCTTTATTCTGCTTTTTATTTGACCACCACCCCAGGGCCACAACATTGTCCATGTAGATATATTAATCATGATAATAGTTCATAAAATTCCCTTAAAATCACTGAATTTAGGAAAAATATGCAACTTCTCATTTGGCAAACATATTTTGAAAAAAAAATCATTGATGACAATTTTAAATTTGGGTCGCCTACGGTGTCCAGAAAGTGGTGAAATGAAATGCGCATTTTGCGTTCGTATGTTCACATTTCCAAGATGTAAACAGGCTGGCAAACCAAAAGGACTGACCAGAATTAGAAAAACCATTTCAATGAAAATGGGCCACTGATCTAGCTATATATATTGAGTTATACCTTTGTTGTGGTGTACTCCCCCCCCCTTTTGATAAGTCTTATTGTTTTGTTACCCACCAATCACACACAGCCATATACTGCCAGATAAACACATGCTGACCTATTGTATTGTAAGGTAAACAAACTCCCTGAATCAATTCTTTGAAGGTGTAGTATTCCCAATGACCATTGACAACCTGAGAAAATTGGGTTGAAATGGACCAAGAATTAGCATCGATGCAATTTTAAAAAATTAAAGAGGCCCTTTAAGTGGCCCACATGCATTTTGACCACAATTCTTATTCACACAAAAGATGTTACCATAAGTAGTCTAGTAGCGAAGGAAGTTTGCAATATCCAATGTTACCATTTATGCGGATACAGCAATTACGCATATTTAATAGATCAATTTGCATCAAACATGCCCCTTTAATTGACTCCACTTGCACTTTAGCCGCACTTGTGATGCAACCAAAAGATGTACGGCATTAGAAGTCTCATGTAGCGAAGGAATTTGCATATCCATGTACCATTTCAGTGTGATACAGCAATTATGGCATATTTAATTAGATAAATTGTCGCAAAAAAATGACCCTTTAATCGGGCCCACAGTGCACTGGGACCCAATTGATTCACCCAAAAGATTGCATGGCATAGTATTAGTTTTTAATGCAGAGAAGGAATTTGCCTCTATCGATGTACGGGTAAGAGAGATTACAGTAATTACGCATATTTAATAGCTCATTTGCCCATACTAAGCCGCTGTATCCCCACACACGCTCAAATTGAAAAAGATGCGCACCATGCTATGCTTCATGCAGTGAGGAATTTTCCGTATCCATTTACCGGTTTTCAAAATTATAGGCAATACGCGTTTTTTTGCAGATTAATTAGATCATTGCATTACGTAATTTGCCCGCCGAAAATACGTCCTGAAATCTAATCAGTTCCGAGAACTCTCCAGCCCGCTCCCTTCCCACCAAGTACAGGCATCATACGCTTACCGGAAACTCCAGAAAAATTGTACAACCGCTTGCGGGAAAATTTTCGTTAATTATGGCAAATAGATACTTACTAGCAATTTTTGCCCCAAATCTTATCAGGTCGAGAAATCTCGTGGACCCGCTTCTTCCACCAAGTTACCATCATCATAGCCCTACGGAACTCCGATAAATCGTTCACAAGCCCGTGAACACGGACGTCAGGCAGTCAGGGACAGAAGCAGCATGACAGACAGACAGACAGACAAAACAGACAGACGGACAGACAGACAGACGACCAGACAGACAGACAAGAAAAGTGATTACTAAGTCTCTTGCCGAACAAAGTTCCAGGCGAGAGACAACTAGAGGTCTCTGGTACATGCTATGCATTATGCATACATCCTGTCAAGTTGGGGTAATTTTAGGATTTTTCACATGGGTCACCATTTTTTTGGCCTGTATCATACAGTAGGCACAGCACAGCAGTGATTTCATAAAAGGTAGAATTTTCAAGAGTCAAAATTGGGAGTCAATCTCAAAAGTAAGGTCAAAAACATTAAAAGCAACATAATATCAAAAACTTACCATGTAAGTCTAGGGGGCATTTATCATTTATATAATGGGGGGTCAGGGAAAATACTGCAAGGCTGCAGGAGGAAATACATTTGCGTATTTAAGACCCTACAGCAGCAAGTGGTTCCTACCAGTGCAGTGTGCCATGAAAAATGGGAAATTTAATATTCACAGTGCAAGGAGAAATTTTAATGAAACAGTCAAGTTATATTCCTGTTTACTCGCTACACCAGGGTAAATACCCTGTGATGTTTAGTTACTAAGATTTACATTTTTAAAATGCTACTTTGTTTTATTGCAAATGCAATGACTGAATTTTGATAAGAGTTGGAACTTCTGATGAACCATTTGTGAGAAGGAAATGGAATTATGGATTTCGTTGGTAATCTCAGCTTCGAATGTAATTCCCCAGCAAGTTCATGGCAAAACTCAAGATGTTTATGGTGAACTGCTTTGTGTTGGCATGGAATGACCCCTGCAGAGTAGTGCTTAATTAGTTATAACAAAAAGATTTGTGTTAAATTGTTTACTTGAATTAATATGGACCAACACAAGTAAGGCCTTGCAATAATGTTGTATACGCATGTAATAAAAAATGTCACCTCCAAACAAACAATGAGTAGATTGGCTTCTTATTTCTCTTAAACAACATGCAAAACATGTTGTTTGGTCAAAGCTTTACCTATTTTATTATTTTAAGGATTTACGGAAATCATTTAGGTTAACAACAAAACAATTCAGGCACATTACTGTCACAAAGACATGTTAGGTGTCTGCCATGTCTATTTCAAATGGCACAAAAAGTAAAAAATAAAACACGAATCACATGGTAATTAGTCAAATTATCCCAATATGTATGTTTAAAATCATATTATCATTTGAATTGTTTTTTCCAAGGTCAAACAATCAACAGTCAAGCACAGTAAGGCCTCCAACGCTCCAAAAATGAGCAATGTACATGTTAACAAAATATGTCATCTCGAGACAAAAAATTTCAGTCTTCTGGGAAATTTTAAAGTTGTGACTTGTGCAGCACTTGGTGAGTGTCAATCCTTTCATGATGAGCATCACTACTAATCACTACAACAGAGATATCAGCAGGAAGAGATTCTGTTAAGCAAGTAAAGCTGAGATGTTTTAATTAACTGTTTGCTCGGGCAAGTGACAAATGTGTTTCGGACCCGGTGACACGGTGATTTAACGGAAGGTATGCAGTGTTGTATAATTTGAAATATGTTTGGTGTATTTTACAACTTTTATTCAAGAAAGATGTTAAGGCATGTTTAACAATTTAAGGAAGTCAAAAATGGCAATTGTATCTCTTTATCAAAATATAAAAACTATCAGTGTTATTGTGCCGGCAGTGACGAAAATGTTAACGGATAAGTTAACATTGAATTTGTATTGCGCACAAAATCTTAAAGAGGAGAGGATCAAAATTCTTTGCAAACTAAATTGAAGTCATACTGGTAGATTTCCAATACACCAAAAACAGAGCGAATTCTTATTAAATAATAAGGCGTAAACCAGTTTGTTATAAATAGGCCATCATTGTTAAAAGGAAATGTCACCTACGAAACGCTGAATTGAAACGCACCTGGTCTCCGGAATGAGAAGCAAGAAAAATGTGAAAACAAAATAGCATTATAGGTTGGACAACTTGTCATAATAATAATAAAACAAAAAAAACTGGGAATTCAATGCAGGGAAAAGTACAGGCTTGAGAAAAAAAAAGAATGTAATTTGAGGACAACCAAATGTCAATTGGCCACATAATGGCCACCAATCCAAAAAAAAAGGTAAGGAGGTTTGTTAAGCTATGCTGAGCTAGCCCCTATATAGGCATGTACACAGCAAAATATCTTTGAAATTCTCAGTGAATTAGATACATATCATGAAGTGTCAAAACTGAAAGTTACACGACTGATTGTGAAAATGGCCATAATTGTAACCATTTTCCAATCTTTGTGCACATTTAATGTATCACAGTGTAATTGTAGATGCAAACTATGAAAAAGCTTTTAAAATCTGCATGGCCAATTGTTAAATTTTATAACACAAATCATAAAAGTAGCAACCATTATGGTTCTTTTCTGTTACAGTTGTGTATAATATTGACTTTGTATACTTAGTGGGAGAACTGGGTTTTTAAGGAGCTATGAACATTTGATTAGAGAAGAAAATTGCTCAGAGAAATTGAAGAGGTTCAAGTCGTTACAAGGAGCAACATTCATGTAATTTGTATATTCATTTAGGCCTTGTGAATCAATGAGAGTTTAATAATGCAATACATGGGGTACAAATGTAGGTAGAGGGGTCCCTGAATGGTTATTTTAAATTATTTCACTATATTTCAATCACTGTTGTATAATATAAACCCCAAAGTGCAAGTCATGGCATTAAAAATAGAACATTTTTAAGACTTTTTAGTTTCTTCCACTTTGAGTGGAAGAAACTGGAAGAAAACCATATTTCTTCCAAAGTGGAAAAAACCGCGGAAAAAAACAGTTTTTTCAATCTGTGGGAGAAACTAGGCGAACATGCTGCCAAAATCAGGCCCTGTACACAGTCTATGGGAAATTGAAAACACATTTTGTGATATCTACTTAAAACGCCTTTTTGAAAAAATGTAAAATTGGAACCAAGTTATTTCACTAATACCAATTTAATGAGAATTTCAAACAAATCTGGCCCGAAGACGTAGCTGATAATCCTACCTTAATCACATTTTATGAAAATATGCAAATGAGCTCATTTAAATATAATACAAAATAAGATTCGCTATTAAAAAAAAATACAGCACATGACCTTATCATGCCGCTATCACCGTGCCAAGTTTGAAGTTCATCGTCTATTTCAGTGTAGTCGGTATCGTAATGATTTTTCATCTGGCCGTGTAGATGTATGCATCTTGACAGGCAGCATCCATCCAGACACACAGGCATTCAATCCATTTTGCATATCACATCCTGCCCGCCACAACAGGTTATGGGGGCCAAAAATTGAGGTTCTTAGAAAATAATCATAAGCATTGGCCCCATGTGTTAACATAATCGGACACTAATTGCTTACAGATATTCCTCTAACTCTGGAAGAAATTTGTAATTTTTACATGTTCTCTCCATAATGGATTACATTAACAGATGACTAGTAGAGTATAACTTACTTGTTCCATAACATGAATACAAGTAGTTACAATGGATTTGGCTCCTCGATATAAGCATATGGCTCCAAAATAAATAATTAATTCAATTTATCAGGCTTCGAAATAAGAAAAAATAGCAAGGTCCATGGGACCATCAACTTTGAAAATTTAGGAAGTCCTCACAAATTTTCAAGGGTCCCGTAACAGATAGCAGTTGGGAAGCTGGAAGTTGATCATTTTTTTTACGAGTCCACAGGACCCTAAAGGTAAACAAGTTTTAAGAGTCCCTCATCTCATTTTGTGGTTATTTGAGCTAGGAAGCACCTTATTTCGACGCTGATGTTAGGTCCTATCTATTAGTCTGTAAAATTCTAATTCTATAGGGAAACAAAAATGGAATACGAACAAAAAACTTTGACATCCTCCTCCTGGTGCTCTGCCACCACTGCCATTGTTTATAAAATTATTCTATAACTATCATTCTATAGCCCATTTTTAGCTTTAAAATGAGATTACACAGGTGCAGAGGACAAGTGTTGCTGAACATGACTTTTTTCGTCGCCACCATTCTGAAAAATTTAACTTCACCATTTTCTTTCTTTTTGCAAACCAGTTGGTTACATGCGACCAAATTATGTACCTTAAGGATAGAACTTGATACACACGCTACAGTTGAATGAGAATTACTTTGACAGGAATCCCAACCTCAGGTAAGCGCAACAATATGCGGAGGTTCGGCGCATTCTTTCTACCAATTACGCATCGCGAATCGAAGTGCGCTGTTCCTTCGCTCACCAGTCATGCCCTCGTGTGTTTCGATTCTGTCCAACAAATTATTATCATGAATGATGTAGTCAGGTGGTTATAAAGTGACAGCATTGAAAGTGATTTTTCCCCCTTTAGTTTTAGTGTAGGTCCTCACATGGAGAGTCCGAGACGTCCTAATTTTCTTTCCCACCCCTGACACGAAAACCCATTAACTTCAAACACCTTCTGGCAACAGATTTACTTATTCCAAATTTTCCCTGTAAATAAAGTAAAGCGGTCTATGTTCCATCCTGAATTTGCATTGTAAATAATCCTGAAAAGTTCATGTTCGCATTTAAGAAATAAAGTTACATGCACACAGCAAAATTCCTTAAAATTGGCCGAAAACACAAAATTCTGCATCACAGGCACTTTTTACATTCACCTAGCAAAAGGTCATTGTCATTTGGCATGTAAAACCCTCGTAATCGAACCCTGAAAATGGTTTGATTTTCAAATGGAATACAACAATGATGAGAAGATTTGAAATGACCCTAAATTATTACTGTCATGGACTAATCTAGCGTGACTGGACATTTTGAGCAATTTTTTGTTTTAAAAAAACGCTGCACCCCTAGCCAAAAAATTGTACCAAAATCCAAGAAAAAGTTGTCATACTTTATTATAACACATAGATTGAAACCAAATATTTAAATGCTGTAATGGTGAACTTTGAAATGACAGGACTGATGGAGCGGGGATTTTTGTTTGGATTTCGGTCGGGCTTTTCGGGTATCCACCTGAGATTACAATACCTGGGTAAGGACATTCCAGGAAACGGTCCCTAGATTTTAATTTGCAGTTGCCTAACTCAAATCAGCTAATCAGGGTTCGGAAACTTCCGCAAGAAACCTATTTCTTCCCGAAGAATGGGAAGAAACTTGAAAAAAGGTTTTCTTCCTTCGTCTTCCAGTTTTCTTCCGAAGAACCGGGAAAAAATGGAAGAACTGGAAGAATAAAGAAATGTAATTATGACAACATACTAAATTACACCAGAAGTCATCTGCTTGGCACTTCAAATCATCAGCCTTAGTTACTTTAAATTTACAATCTGTTTTTTTTTTTTCAAAATTATTACAGTTTATAGCATGTTAGTATACCGGTCCATATAAATTTTGTTCCCAAGTTTGTTTGACTTGCTTCAAATTAGACAATGATAATTGTAGCCCTATGTTCCCAGTCTTTCATGTCAACATTTAGCACACAGTTGGAATTGTAGATGCAAACAATGAAAAAGCTGTTAAAATCTGTATAGCCATTTGTTGAATTTTAACAAATACAACCTAAAGTAGCAACCATTAGTGTTCTTTTGTTGTAATGCTTAATGGGAGAACCTGGGTTAGGGAGACGATAACATATTTGAGATGTTCAGTGCTTTTACAAGAACTCTTCCTTGGGCCTTGCTGGTGTGAAAACTGATAATCAGTTTTTCCCATAACTTTTTTTTATATTTAGGCCTTGGAATAAATGTGAGTTTTAATTATGCAATGCAATGGGGGTAGGTGGGGGCGGGGTCGCCTGAAGGTTATTTCAATTATTTCACTATATTTCATTTCACTGTATAATTAACCACAAACTGTAATCTTTGCTTTAAAATAGAAAATTTTTAAATGAACTTTTTTAGGTTTCTTCCGCTTTCCGTGGAAGAAGCTGTAAGAAACTCGTGTTCCTTCCAAGTGGAAAAACCGCGGAAAAAAACGCGTTTTTTCCGCCTGGGAAGAAACTGGCGAACCCTGCTTATTATATTTGAGTAATAATTTCTTGGCCATTGCTCGCTCGCGTTGCTTGTAGCGTGAAATGTGTCTGCGTGCAACCCAGTGGTGCGCCGTGTTGTGGCGGGAAGCGGGCGTACCTAGGATTGCCAAGAATTATTACTCCACCTATAGTGGATAAAAGTACCTTAGATGGTGCCCGGTGTTTTGGGCTCCTTTGTGTTTCAATGGTTGATTTAGCATGGCCTGGGCCCTAAGTATATTCAGGGACAGAATTAGGCCACTAACAGCACGTAGCATGCCAGGTTTTCAATCACGCGCGCGCATTGTGATTGGTTTCAAGAATGTAGTATGGCGGGGCATGTTCGAACCAAATGTGATTTAAAGAGTCAGAAATACCCCTATTTTGAGTCGTTTTTTGACTCGGGGCACATAATTCATGTAGTAACTTTCTTTTGATAAGCTTTAAATAAGAATGTAGTATGGACGGCACTGTTCGACAAAAGTGCATTTAAAAAGTCAAAAAATCCCCTCTTTGAGTCGGTTTTGACTCGGGGAACATAATTCAATAAGCTTTCGTGGAATTTTGATTTACTTTAAATCTTGTTCACTTCATCCTTCTCATCAACTAATTGTTCTGCACCATCAATTATGTCAGTCAGAAGGGGGGGGGTGTCAGACGTGCAATTGGTCACCTTTAGAACTGTTTCCTCCGATACTACTTTGTATACTGGTCCATTTCTCAAAAAGTGCTTCTACAACATACGAATGCATTTTTGAGTAAAAGCAATTGGGTTAGTGTTTTTAGATGAAAATGTTATGCTAATCCCAATTTTTCTGGTCCCCAACTGAATTTTAAGGAAATTGCTAATTAGCATAAATTCAAAATGGCCGCCATTTTAATGTTTTTTGTACATCCTCAAGATTTTAAGGCTTGTAATGACTTCATTCTTGTGTCCAGATACAAAATGTTGCAAGGGTCAAGGAATACAATGAGATCATTAGTTATACATTAGGTCAACTTAACATTAGTTACATAAAAAATTTCAAAATGGGCTGCCACTTTTGATAGTTTGGTACATAACTCAATATTTAAGACTTGTACTTGCATTCTTGTGTCTAGATACGTATGTTTCTCAGGGTCAAGAAAATTAAAGAGATCATTAGTTATGTCATGCGCGGAACAGAGTTGGGGTGTACATACAAAATGAGGGTGCGTTACTTTAACAATATTTTTTTACATTGTTTATTGATCAAAAGAACCAGGTTAGGTATTCAGCTGATTTAAAATTCATTTAAAGGGAATTTATCTATCTTTAAAATGGTAGCAGATTCACTTTTGGCTATTTTTAATTTTTTAATTTGTCACAATTTGATCAGTTGGGGTCAGAGAGGGTGGTGCATACTGATGAGGTGCCTACGAATAAGGCATGTGTTAAAGTATGGGGATTTTTGATATTCGGGGCTTTGCATTATTTTGTGTTTATATCTTTGTAACCCTGCCAGTATTAAGATAATAACATCTCATTTTGGTTTTTATTTAGTGGCTTTATTGTGACTCGTACACCATTTAAGCGAGGATGATAATTGAGGTAACAAATTAGAATGGCCCCAAAATTTTTGTACTTTACATCAAAATTTCACATTTCCACCCTACTATGACCAACTTTTGCACCCTGTATTATACATGGGTCATTTTCACATCAGTGTGTAAACTTTGTACCTTGGGGTCAACTTTAAAGTACTTTTTATTTGTTATTTTCACTAAAAAAGTACTCACAAATGATCAAATTTAATTTATTACCGTTTTGGAGCTTAACTCTTTGCAAATATTTGGTAATTTTGGATATTGGGGCACATTGGGTAAAATTGACAAAATCAATTTGTTGTGAACATCCATTTTTCCAAAATTGGTAGCATAATTTTCGCAAAGAGATCTATGTAATCAAAGTATATGTAAGTTCACAATGTCCACTGCTTTTTGATATTCCTTGGTGAATTCATAAATATTTGGAAGGGAAGAGCAAACTTTGACGAACTGTCATATCACCACAATTTTAATTTTAAATTGTTTTCATGATCCAATCCCCAGCAAGCTCCCTGTACTAATCTCTTCAATGATGGTTTATACTTCCTGACACATGCAGAAAAATCTGTAAGTCTGACAAATTTGAATTTTACACGGTTGCTCGTTTCGGAATTGCCAGTTACCATTGTTCCCATTTTTTCGGAGTGACAAAGATGTTTACCATGCTTTGGTGATATATTGAGAAACTGACTCTACTTTTGCATTGCAACAACTTATTCATTCATTCTAATTATAAGGAGAATACAAATAGAACTTCGCAAGTGTCACCACAAACAAATTCTAAGTTAAATATCTGTATAATTACGTATATCTATGTTGCAGGGAACTAACATTTGTTTGTAAAAATTAAAATCCATGTGAGACTCCTTGTACAAAGTTCTTCAAATTCCTTCCTGAAACAATTACCCTTTTTTAAGAAAGTTTTCATGTATAAAATTCTTAGAACGTTGCAATACAGTGTTTCGGAGGTGACAAACGAGTTAACAAATCGTTTCATGACCTGTATTGATTAATAACACAGAATCTGGTTATAATTTTGCATTTTAAAGACCGCTTATTTCATTCTAGTTTCAAGAGGCAGAATCCTTTAGGTTTGACCCAAGAAAATCATCAGGACACTTGTATTACAAAGAGGTTGCAGGCCAACAGTGGACTTGAACAAGCTGTAATCTCACAATAATAGAAAATCACTTTGTGGGCTCACTTCTCGCGATTTTTACTAAAAACATAACAATTGGCATAACAACATCAAACTTTGTGTGTACGCTAATTTAACCATGGCCATATTTGTGAAAAATCATTTTGGAGGGCCATGATTTGTGAAAAAAATATCGATTTGGATCAATCAGTTTGTTTTAACACAAATGAGAAAGGTTATTATTCTCATCCCAAAAACCATTAGAAACTTAGAATTTGTCACATTTTACCAGTGTTCTTTTTTTTTTCATTTCAAGCTCATTTTCCTTACTGTTTTCCAATTTCTGATCTCCCGTTTGTTTGGGTGTTATTTAATCATAGCCAAGGATTACCATTTCATAGCAGTTTGTTTGTTTAAAGATGTGATGTGTGCTAACAGTGTTAACAAAAAAAATTAAAAAAAGATGCTGCAGGGGGTTTCGATTCATTCAAACCGTGTAATCACATCTTTGATTTTGCTTTTCATGTTGCCCATGCATCTAGCGTTGTAGTTTTCTGATTTCCAATGTCACAAAGATCACCAAAAAATAATGTGTTCTATCTTATAATAGCAGCCTGTCGAAGTTTATGACTGAGCAAAATTCCGTCATTCGGTTAATCAAAACAATTATTATGGCCCATTCTATGATACATCTGCGGAAATTCTAACATTCCAGGGCATTACCTGCTTCATTTGTTGATACGTGGCCACGCCCATTGATCAAGTGTGAATGTTACTCTGTAACTAAAGCTCCATGGTGATCCCCTTTAATTTACATGAAATTATTTCTGCTGGAGAGTTTGTAAATGCTCTGTATGATTGTATGACCGGAGGAAAACATGATGCCCTCTCACATGTTGGGACCTTTAAAGTAATTACCCCTCCCACTTTCTTTTTATAGTTTTGGTTGAATTGTTACTTTTGAATATATCTTCTAATTCTTTTGCATCTGTAAGTACACTTTAGTTATTTGAAATATTTGCATTGTTTCAAATGCCTTTTTCTTCCCTGTATAAAATGGGCTAGTCAAGTACTACCTGTATTAAAAAGATCATGCCCGCAGCAAATATTAGGTTGCACGACATGTGCTTTTTTAGTAGTCGACTAGTCCCCCCCAATATTCCGACTACGACTATTGGCGACGATCAAAATGTCAAAATTTTCGGCTGGGGCTTTGGAGCTACTTCAGTTGTTCAGAAATACAGTAAACCATATAACCTTAATTCAACGGTATTATAAAGACGTTGTCCTGGGGACATTGTAACCCAACTTTGACGATGACCAAATAATAAAACACACTTCTTTTAGCGACCGATTTTCCGCAAATTTCGTGTTTGTCCGCGCACCAAAAATCACACATCCGCACTGAAATGTGCCGAATCTGCGTAATTACCCATCTAAAGGGTCCTGGTAGACAACATATCCCCATGTTTACATAGTGTAATGAAATCAATCAATCGAATCATTGTTGATGAAAATGTGGAACAATTTTTGCCTATAATCCATGACTCCCAGCCGATAATTTCCTACTCAACCCTCTAAAACTATATGTAAAAACCCAATATTCGAAGAGTGTCAATTATATCAGCACAGAGGCAGCTCTCTCAGGCAATTGTTTAGTGCATTTGTGTCCTTTCCCATTTAGTGATTTTACAATAAAGCAACTACCTCACCCCCATTAATTCCTGGATCAATCCAACATTAGTAGTAACAACCAGTTTCATTCATATGTTTAATCGGAGGGGGGGTCTGACATTTGCAAGTAATCAAGAATAAACAACGGTAAGTAAGTCCAGATATTTTTATAAAAAATCATTTAAGAATAACAAACCTAGATTTGAAATCCAAAAACATTGTGTTTTTTTTAATTGCAAAATAAGTCATTTTAGAATGAAAAAAAATAGTACCATGCTTTGCAATATGGCCTCCTGCTTAGCTGCTCCCACATGGTGCCGTCGAAATTTGATACAAAATAAAGCTAAATAAACAATAATTAGTTGAATCTTAACTGGTAGTGCAAATTTGCGTATCAAAAATGACAGGTGAGTGATAATTATGTGTGTCATGAAGCTGAAATTCATAAAAGATCAGTAAAAGTTTAAAACTGTTTTAGTTTACCTGTCTTGGGGAATTTCCCAGCTAGCCACATCGCGATCAACTCAGGGCAGTGCAGGGTTGAACCGCCGGCCTTGGAGAAATCATGCGGGGGAATTGGACCAGCTAAAAATCTTGACTAATCATGGATTTCACCTACTCCATTGTGCAATTTGTAATAATGATAGGCAGTACATCCCAAGCGTCGGTATTTAGTGGCTTAAAAACGGACTTTTCTCCCTCATTGTGCATGTTTAAGACTCTCCGATAGTGTAGCCATGCATCCATGAAATATACCAAATAGTAGCTATTGACAAAACAAAAGTCGTAGTCGCGACTTTGGCCAATAGTTGCGACTCGCGACTATTAGTCGATAGTCGTGCAACCCTAATAATTATTTGCATAATCTTGAACTTCTATTGCATAGTCGAACAACCAGGACCTATCTGATGTAATTTTGAAAAAAGGAGTTTTGACTATTTTAGTCCTAAGAAACAATAGTATATGTAGGGATATGTAATCATTGTACTGTTGTAAATTAAAATTAATGGCAAATCATTTGGGGATCAAAATACAATACCATTTAGCATTTATAATACAATGTAAGTCTATATATTTATGTGTAAAAGTATACGGTCACGCGTTTTGAACTCGCCTCTCAAAAAGGGTGGATGCCGTAAGTTGTTTGGTTCATGCTGCTGTTTTGATTTTATTTTCCTAATCAACACAAACTATCCCAACAAATTTTAGGTCATTTTAAGCTGTATTTAATATGCTATATGCCTGCAAAGTTTCATTGGTCTAGCTTATAGTGAGGTACAGATACAGCCATTTAAAGTTGGATGCCAAGGGGTGGTGCCGGAAGCGGCGCCACCGGAAGCGGCGCCCGCCTATAGAATCTCTATGGGAATTTGTTGATTTAGTAAAAATTTTGCAGAAATGTTAATTTTTTCGTCAATCTGAGGGTATTGATATTAAATTGGTACTAAATGGCAGCGAACAATTCCACTTAACATTTTATGATTAAACAGTGTGTGTGGTTATATCTAATGGAACTTATGGCCCATTTTGTATCTGAGTAATGCACGTTTTCCTATCTCACAAGTGGAAGATATAGGAAAACGCATGACAAAGAAAAGCAAACACAAATTTGGCTGTAACTTTGCAATTACTAACCCTATCAAGGTCAATGTATACATATTCTGAAATGAAATTTGATGAAGAATTCAAAAATGCAGTCTATATTTGTGTAGAGGGTAGAGCTTAAATTTTTAAAATTCAAAAATGGTTTTTAATTGGAAACAACTGATTGTTTTTTGAACACCCTAAACTTAAAAACGCTGTACATTAATGTAATACTTTACCACACTCTGTTAGCATATCTATTCTTGCACCAAATTATGTGAGTAATAAGAAACTTTCAATTACAACCTGAAAATTTGCATTGGCAGAAGTTATAGTTCATTTTGATCAAAACAATAAATGTTTCAGCGCCTGTATATTTTCAAGGTCAACCCTATATCATGAGACGCAATGCCATATTTTAGATTCTTACAGCTTGGCTTTCCAAATATATATACTTTTGTTAATATTTCAGGGAAGTTTAAGTGACTATCGGAGTTTGAACATCAATTGTGACATACACATTGAATAATAAGGCATGACATTGTACGCAAAAGGGGGCTAGTTCATGACACTGACCATACTTCATCTGATAAAAAAACCAAGTTTCTTTCAAGAGCTGCATGGTGTGACTAGCAGTTCAGGTTATTTTTTAATAGTGACTTCTTTTTTTATTCAACCACCTTAATTTAGGAACCTAACTTTGCGGGCATAAAAAATTAGATTTCTTGCCTGCATGATGAGCACAAACATGCAATTAACACATTTAGAGCATATAGAGACCCTTCAGCAGCATGGGTCAATAGCTGTGGGTGTCCCTAAAAATGGAAATACATAGTATTTCACATGATGAGGGGCATTTCTATCAAAATTGTTGGTATTGTTCAATTTGCACTAGCTGGTCAACAGACCTGTGCAGTACAAAGTCATTTCTGATTTCCTTGCAGAGACAATGCACTTAAACTAGTAAAGTTTTTAATTTTGTGGTCAACTGAAATGTAATAATCTAACACAGTTAAATATGAAGCAAGCAACAAAACAAAATTACAATATATTTTAAGATAATCCAATTACATACTTTTACGTACAATTAAACTCATGCAAGAAAACTAGAGGTCTCTGGTACATGCTATGCATTATGCATCCGTCCTGTCAAGTTTGGGTAATTTTAGTGACTTTTTCACATGGGTCACCATTTTTTTTGGCCTGTATCTTACATGTAGGCACAGCAGTAATTTCATAAAAGGTAGAATTCTCAAGAGTCAAAATTGGAGTCAATCTCAAAAGTAAGAGTCAAAAACATTAAAGCAACATAATATCACAAACTTAAGGTCTAGGGGCATTTACCATTTCTATAATGGGGTCAGTGAAATTACTGCACAGGCATGCAGGAAATACATTTGAGTATTTTAAGACCCTACAGCAGCAGTGGTCCCAACCAGTGTGCCCCTGAAAATGGGAAATTTAAATATTTCACAGTACAAGGAGAATTTTAAAGGGAAAATGTCAAAGTTATTCACGTTTCTCAGTTTACACCATGGGTAAATAGCCCTGTGCTGATTTGTTGCTTAAGATTTACATTTTGTTAAAATGAAACTTTGTTTTATTGCAAATGCAAATGACTGAATTTTGCTCAGAGTTGTGAAACTTTGATGAACAATTCCATGAAAACAAATGGAATATATGGATTTCTGTTGGTGAGCTCAGCTTAGAATTTAATTCCCAAGCAAGTCATGGCAAAAATCAAGATGTATGGTGAACTCTTTGTTTGGTTTGGCAATGAATGACCCCTGCAGATTAAAGTGTTTAATGTATAGTTATAACAAAATATTTGTTTTGTTTCAAACTGTTACTTTGAATAATTAATGGCAACAACAGCTAAGGCCTTTGCAATAATATTGTATACACATTTTAAAAAATGTCACCATCCGAAACAACGATTAA
The DNA here is from genome assembly GCA_023653785.1 of Ophioderma brevispina. NCBI lineage: Eukaryota > Metazoa > Echinodermata > Ophiuroidea > Amphilepidida > Ophiodermatidae > Ophioderma > Ophioderma brevispina. The sequence continues at coordinate 15,357 of JAMKCH010052099.1, read as the reverse complement.
TTGGGGTTATTTTCTCTAAAACATGCATAGCAATGTTGCCTTGGTCAAGAGCTTATAAACTATTTTTACATAACTTAAGAGATTTAAGAAATCATTTAGTTAAAAACAACACTTTCAGATTCAGGCCATTACTTTCCACAAAGACATGTTATGTGTCTGGGCATTTCGATTCAAATGGCACAAAAAGTAAACAACTAACCCGAAACACCTGGTATATTAGTCAAACTTTATCCAATCTGTATGTTATAAATCATTTGTATCATTTGAATATGTTTCTATCCAAGGAAAACAATCAACCAGTCAAAACACAGTACAAGTCCCTCAAGCTCCAAAAATGAGCAATTTGCAATTGTTAACAAAATTATGTCATCTCCGAGACAACATTTCAGTCTCAGGGAAATTTTAAAGTTGACTTTTTGCAGCACCTTGGTGAGTGTCATCCTATCATGATAGCATCACTAACTAATCACTACAACAGAGATATCAGCAACAAATGAGATTTCTATTAAGCAAGTAAAGCGGAGATATTTAACTTAACTGTTTCGGAAGTGACAAATGTTTTCGGATGTACAGGTGCTAACTGGAAGGTATTCAGTGTTGTATAATTTGAAATAATGTTTTGGTGTATTTTTAAACAACAACTTTTATATTCAAGTAAGATGTTAAGAAGGGCATGTTCCACATTTACAGAAGTTTCAAAACATGGGCTCATTGTATCCTTTAAAAATAACATATCAGTTTCATTGTTGCCGAAGTGACGAAAATGTTAACAGTAAGGAAAAGTTGACATTGAATTTGAATTTTTGCACAAAATCTAAAGAGGGAAGGATCAAAATTCCTTTTGCAAACTAAAGTGCACAGCCATACTTGGTAGTTGTTTCCAATACACCAAAAACAGAGAAATTCTTATAATATATGGATAACAGTATTGTTATAAATAGGCATCATTTGTTAAGTACAATGTCACCTCCGAAACGCTTAATCGCAACGACCTGGCTCCGGAAATGAGAAGCATGAAAATTGGAAACCAAAATAGCATTATATGTTGGACACTTGTCGATAAATAATACAACAAAAACTGGGAATTCAATGCAGGGGAACAGTACAGGCTTTGAGAAAAAATAGATGTTATTTGGGGTACAACAAAAGTGCCAATTTTGAACACATAAATGGCCACCAATCCAAAGAGAAAAGTCAGGAGGTTTTGCAGCTAGCTGAGGCTAGCCCCGATATAGGATAGTTACACCGCAAAATATCTTTTGAAATTCTTCATTGAATGAGTGAGATACATCTCATGAAGGTTCAAAACTGAAAGTTACATTACACACTGAATGTGCAAATGGCCACATACAAGGTGCATATATTTGCATCCTGACATTTTTAGCTTTAAAAACAATACCCCCTTGCACAAAAAGTATCCTCGGCATGTTTTTTGATCCGTACTGTGCCAAGTCCAACCATTTTGAAAGTTTTTTTTCAAATATACATTTTTTGCCTAGGTCTTGCTCTTTCCATTTAAAACACCCCTCCCTTGTAAAAAAAAGCGTGCAGAAGGCCGAGATGGAACCCAAAAAACACAACCCCCAAACCCAAAAGTTGCCAGTTTTTGCATTTTCAATGGGTATGCATTGTACTGGGACACGAACATGTGTACCACAATCAATATTGCAATTAGTCTTCTTGCCGCATATCAAGTCGGAAAACTTCTTTTGGTAAAATCAATACAAACGTATTATTGCGTTGTAACCATAACACCGTGGACCCTGAAAAAATCCAAAGGACTAAAACTGCAACTTTTTGGGGGGGGTTTTGGGGGGTTTGCGTCTTCGGAAGATTCTATCTCAGGCCATTTCTGCACGCTTTTTTTTACAAACCAGGTATTAAATGAAAGGGCAGACCTAGTCAACAAAATGTATATTTGAAAACTTTTCAAAATGGTCCTGACTTTAACGTCCTGATCGAAAAACATGCAAAACAATTGATGACGGTTACACTTCTCATTTAAGGTGAAAACATGTAATATTTTGGTAGTTTTTTTCAAGCATGTAACACACCTTGCTCCCAACTCATGCGCATGATAGCATTAGGGTCATGTCTTTACAGTTAATTTGCAATCAACAATTCAAACTGGCTGCCATTTTAAATTTATGAAATTTATTGTCCAATATATGCATAATACCTTAACTGATGACCTATTGTGTTCTCTGACCCTGAAAACATATGTAATGACCCAAGAATAAGGTCTTAACAAGCCCTTAAATAATCGTTCCTGGAAGAATGAGCAAAACTCAAAAAATTCGGACAAAATGAAAAAATCAAATTTCTTGAAAATTCTTGTGGGAAGAGGGTTTAGTGAGTTATGAATAAAATGATGTTTGAAAAAATCTGATTTACCTGTGCCATGGCAACAGGGGAAAAAGGGGATACCCCCCCTCAAATTGCAAAGAATTACATTTTAAAATCTCAAAAATTGAGTTTTTTCTTTCAAACCATTCTATAAGTGTTACGTAAGATCTTTTGATGAATATGTTTTTAGTTTTAGTACATTTTGGTGTATAAAATTTCATCAGCAAAAGTCAATAGAATGCGCATCCTGGAATATCCCCAAATTGATGTTGGAAAATCCCCAATTTTTTACACTTTTTAAATGGCTGATTTTATGTACACTTGTGAACCCTTTAAAAATCCAGGTAGTGAAATGTTTTTCATGGCCATTAGAGAACATAAATATTGAGTCTTGTTCAACACAAATGCACTTTAACATTACTGGGATATCACTTGTGTAGTGTACTAAGGTCATCGAATTTGAACAATTTTGTAAATTGGCTCAAATTTAGTGTAATTACAATTTTCCTGTTTTTGTTACGTCAAACATAATATGCAGTGTAGAATGAAAAATATGTTTAAAATAATAAAAAATATATTTTAAATGTAAAGGAATGAACATTTTGCGCATGCGCAGAATTCGATATAACTATATGTCTTTATTCTCATATACTAATCATGAAACGCCCCTGAAAATGCAGGCTGATTTTTGTTGAGTATGAATAATATTAATTGCTTAATTTTTGTAACTCATAAAGTGTATTATGTGTCAAAATATTTTTTACAACAAGCAATTTCCACATTAATCTGATTGTAAAACAGCGAATTTAATTCAATCCCAATTTTGTTATCGTGGAGATAACACTGCAGCAGAGCAACGGTATTTGCTACCCTTGCAATAAACAAAAAAAAAGGAAACTTTCATTTATTTCTAAGGATTACTACTACTGGAAAACAAGTATGTCCATTTGTATTATATTATCCAAACTAAAATAAAAATTCAAACCCACACCAAAAAGAACATTTATTAATTTGTTAGTGTTATTTGGAATCAGACGAGGTCAAATTATTGGCTCATTAACCGGCAACTTTGCTGGATGACGGCTGTCGTTAATAGTCCAAAACACCGGTACAAACAAGATACTCCACAACCATGGCAATCAGCCACTCATTACCAACGTGAATCTAGTCATTATTCCCTAGTGGGTGACACGAACCGCGGATACAGTCAAATTTGTTCTTTCATAATTGTTTTTGATGCAATTATTCACACTGTTTGTGCCAGTATTCTTGGCCAAGTAAGATACTTTTTAAGTTTACAGTACATCCAAGTAAATTATGGCATCATAATTAATACACATGCGGTGAGTGAGTGGGTGAGTGGTCTATCTTAATTGGCAATTTTGGCTTGTCAGTACAGAACTGCCCCCAATTACAATCAAATATTTTTTTGGCGAAAACTGCACTTACCGAGTTTCTTTCTAACTAGAGGCATAACCGATCTTTTTTTCAGGAATTTCCCCAGCTTTCATGAGATTTTAGTTTAAATTTCGAGATCTTGTTCAAGAATTGGTCCAGTTCTGGCTCTCCCGATATCAACATAGTTAAGTTAACATTTGCCATAGAAAATGAACTTAAAGACCCCCTTTATTGAAAATTAAAATAAAGAATTTTTTACTTTTTTTATTTTTTTCAGTTTTTTAATTTTTTGTTTTTTATAATGTTATAAATTGCCAATAAAATACATGTAGCATGAGAATTTCAATTCTAAACAGTCACGTTGTCTCAGCCTTACTCTAGATTTCAGCATAAACGTGATCCATAAAGCACACTGATCAAAAGTAAACTAGAGACTTCAAACACACCACCATCTTTTCTCGTCATCACGGTTTTGTTTCACTATTTCCTCTCAGTCGGTAAAGCATCTTGGTCTTTGGGTTGGAAAATGGGCCCCTGATGATGGCCCTCCCAACAGATTTGACCCCACATTTGTCTCACAACCACGCCTTATGGCCCAAGTTTTAACCAGTACATGAATTTCATGATTGTTTTTTTTTGCCCCTGAGATTTCCAATTCTTCAGAACATAATTTCATTGTCAACCCCCCCCCCCGCGTACACAAGAGGGGACATGTCCCCCAGTTTGGTTTGCCAGGGGGATCCATGCCAGAAGAATCAATTATTATGAAAACCTATATTTAATTCAGCACTTCGGGGGAAATTATTCTAGTTCCCACCACTCAAAGATCTGTACAGCAACGCTACGCATAGTTACGGTGCTCCCTGGGGGGGGGGGGGAGCCACTTGTATTCCAAGGTGGATATGATGCGTGAACAATGACTAACAATGCCTCCAAACTTGGTGTGATTTTCACACCGGTTGCTGAAAACATCCTAAACAAGCATTTTGTCTTTTTTTTTGCTATGTTAATGAAGTATGTTTTTCATTTTTGCTACCCTAAACATGTAAGCAATGTATTGTGTCTTTAAATACCCTTTTTATCTTTGGCTTGTCTTTACTTCGTTTACAATATTTTTGATGATTTTTGATATAATCTTACAGGCACACTATCAGTGATCCAACCCGAAAGAGTCAAAATATGTTGAATTTTGCAGGAATATCTTATAAGTGAAGGATAAGGCTGTAGAATTGTCATAAGTTATCTTTTAAGAACTTTTAGTGAAGCAAGTTTAATAACATTGAATTGGAAAATTTTTTAAAACAATAGAATACCAACAAAGAATTTCTTTTACAAAGAATTGGGAAAGCGTCTACAAATAACTGCAAAATATGTGGAGTGAAGGATTATTTTGAAACATTTTTTCTTGCTATTATTGTAAAGATTAAAGAAAATTTGTTCGAGGCATTTCAAATTATTCAAATAAATGGAGTAAAAAATAAATGATATATCTGTAATAGATGCAATATCGGTGTGAACACAGAAAAATGGAATTTGAATAGTACGTCAATAAGGTTATCATGGTAGCTAAATTATGTATAAGTAAATTTAAATATGGTAAACTATCCAAAATTTGATATTTTTTCTGTTTGAACAAGATCTTACAATAAGGAAACTAGTGTAATAACTACCATGAGACATTATAAATTAGTATATGTTGTCATGCTGTAATAAATACAGAAGATTGAAATAAAATTTATGAAAGACAAAAAAAAGTTATCTTTTTCCAACTAAAAAAAAAATCTACATAAAAGGAAAAAACAGCATGATTCTCCATTCAAATAAGTGTTGTAGTAAGTGTCTGTCGGACAGCAATGGACAGCAATGGCTAAAATATCAGGTTAATTTGCAGGGGTATGTTAGGGGACCTATACTTGTTACAAACATGCATAAATCGATTTTTGATGGAATTTGTTTTGATTTTCTGATTGTACAAATCACTGATAGTTGCCTTTAATTTGAGTATTGCATAACCCTAAACACTACCTCACAAATTCAGTGTTAAGAAAAACATACCCTTTTTCCATATTTTGATGTTTTTGACACCCTAATCAACACATCGCCTGTTGCAAAAAAAGACCTTTTGTAAAAAACGAATTTTACTTGTTCTCCAAAGCATCATTCCACCTTGAAGGCTTTGAATACAAGTGCCCCCCTCCCTCCCCCGGGTGCCTTTCAATTTGGATCTCTTCAAAATCCATTTTATTTGAAAACAACTCTAACCCCCACAAGAATGCCACACACATTTTTTGGTTTGAATTACAATATACCCAGTTAGGATTCATCAAATTGAGGGAAATATTATTTTTCGTAATGAAGAATTATGCGGGGGTACTTGGATGGTAAAGAGTGTTGCAAAAGCTTGGGTAAGATGCGGTTCAACACATTATCACAATATTTAATGCATATAATTTTCCTCATCATTTTGTAAAACATACTTTTCTATTCTAAATCCTTAAGAACTTGAGAATGAATTCTAGTTTTTACTTTTAGGCGCAATTGTTTTTTTTAATATATTGGATCAATGGCGAGCGATTCCCGGGCATTAGAATAGATGTTGTGGTAGAATCGAGGATAAGTTATTATAGGAACAATAATAAGGTGAAATCTTTTATATGATCTTTTCATCAAGAGTATGATGAGTCACATAAAATATTTTCAAATGTATAAAACCTTATTCCTAAAATATTGAAAGGGGCAATGCGAGTTTAACAATCAGTGTCCTTTCCCCTTCACCTCCTATTTTATAACTTGACACGCATCAATATGACCTTTGAACTTGGCAAGTGACCTTTGATCGGATCATATGAAAATTCGCCGAGCGGCACCTTTTCCCATCCCAGTTCTATTGGACTTTTACTTCCCGATTGAAACCATTTTTCAGTCTATTTTTAACTTGACCTCATATGACCTTTGAATCCCGTATGTGACCATTTGACCTCATCAATGACGATTTTCAAGGTGCATTCTATATCCAAGTTCTTTCGCTATAGTAATTTTTACCTTCTTGAATAAGCTCAATTGGAAGATTACACCTATTTTATAACTTGATCCTCATATGAACCTTTTGACCTGGTATGTGACCCTTGATCTCATGCTATGAGGTTCCCAAGGGCTCTCTGAATCCAAGTTCTGGAGCTCTTGGACTTTTACTTACCTAATGAAGCTAATTTGTGATGTTTTCAGGCTATTTTATAACATGACCTTTGACCGGGTATGTGACCCTTGACCTCATTATCGTATGGCGGTTAGCAATGGCATCTATGATCCATGTTTTGTAGCTATTGGACTTTTTTTACTTTTCGAATGAATGCCATTTTTTCATGTTTTCAAACCATTTTATACTTTGACCCTCATCTGACCTTTCAAACCTTGGTATGTGACCCTGACCTAAGTATCAAATTGAAGGTTTCCAAAGGACATCTATGACCCAAGATCTTTAGCAATTGGACTTTTTACTTCTTGAATGAGACACTATTTTTAAACTTTAACACCATAGAATATTCACAGCTATGCCATTGTTACATAAGCTGTAATACATACCAAAATAGATTTTGTACTTTAGAAAATATATAAGGTGCTGCTTTGCCATTACTTATCTTTACGAAAGACAAAATAACTTTACATTACCCCCAAAAATCTAAATTTAATTCCCTATAAATATTTAACATGTTGTGATTTGTTGCAATACCTTACACTATGAAAAATTGGTAACTTTGTGTACTTTCTTTTTTATGAAAATAGCAAGTTTTGTTGAATATGTGTAACAAAAAGCACCAAACTCCCAGTTATATTTATTCTATGTAATGTTTTTAAAATTTTACCAAAGGTATGAAGGTTCAAAATCCATCCATGCCAATATTTAATTGAAAAACACTAACCTTCGGGCTGCTGTGGCGTTTGAAAAGTTTGGTAAAAATAAGGTATGCAAAAATAGAGCCAAAAAGAGTGACTTTTTCCAAGTATAGAATGGGAGATAACAAGAAGTGCTGAAGGAACTGGAAACACCTGTCATACAAAGTTCAACAATGCTATCTTTATAGTAAAATCACCATTGATATGAATTTCATTGTGGGAATATGTGTCAGTAGTAGAACTTACTTATTTTGCCTTTAAAATAGCGAAAATAGTAATTTTCCCCCTTAACATTTTGAATTGCGTTGCCATGGCAACAGGCAACAGGGATGTTAATATTTGTAGGACAAGCATTCTGACCCAGACCCATATCCTGCCAAAGTTTCAATAAAATTGGACGAACTTCATTTTTGACTTTGTTCCGCACCTTGCTAAATATTTATGGAACCTTGCTCTTAAATCTTAAGCTGTTATGGCCGTGTGTCTTGAAGTCGCCACCCAAAAAAGGTGGTGCTGTTACGTTTTTCCAAATTAGACTTGAATGAATTGATGATACCTCTGCCACATGAAGGTATGCTATGCTTTTGGTCTATTTAAAGCTAAATAAATGCACTTCGCCTGTAATGGGCGAATTAATCCTAGCATTTTTAATGATGACACCATGACTAAAATTCATGATGGGCAGGGTGGTGGAGGGGGGGAAGCGGAGGCGGTGGGGGGAAGCGGTACACACAATCTTTGGAAGGTAACATTTTTCAGTGTGTTATTGCTCTGCATTTCACTTTTCTGCACAGACCTAAGTTGGATTATGTTCTATTCAGAATCTAATGATGTATTATGAATAGGGCCACATGCATAATTAAAAGTAATTGACAAACATTTTAAATTACCAGCTCTTAAAGTAACGAGTCACGAATAATGGTGCATGATCAACTGCATCAGTGGTCTTGCCTATGTTAAAAACAAAGGCAGTTATTCCCAAGGACTGTACTGCATGCTTTTGAAATTTAAACTTGGTCAGAAAGGAAGCCACTTGAAAGAGTACCCATTTCAGTAAATATATTCTTAAACAGCTGTGAAAAGGTAAGCCATTTCATTATGCTGATGGCCCAGGTTCAATTCGACATTGAACCCAGTAGTACCATACGACTGCGATTGAGTTATTTTTAGCGGTTAAGCACTCCGGTCATACTGCGTTTTGCTACGTTCCGCACACCTGCCAATGTTGCGTCGCGTTGCGTATGATTGTTGAGTTCAACGGCGTGTTGGATTGTTTTCACTGGGTGTTGACAGTCCTTTCTTGTTGTATTTAAGCCAAAAAGTACGGAGAATTGGTTAAGTGAGACATTAAATGTGAAGCCGTGTATAGAATAAAGGCTATAATTTAGGGAAACGGTACTCTCTTTATGACTTCTTTACTCTCTGCGTGGAAGAACTTGGCCTCCGGCCTCGTTCTTGCACTTAAAATAATGGTATCGCTTGGTTTCAAGTTGTCGTATAAAAGAGAGTACGGTTCCCAAAATCATACTTGATTTCTAATTCATACTGGAGTGCATGATAAGGAGAAAATGGAACTTAATGACTTCTCCAGGTTTGGTATTATATTTTTCGCTCAAATGTCAATATCACAAAGTATTAACTGTTTGCTTTCATGTATCGATTTGTGAAAAGCATAAACCCATCATAGTTATACATTTTAGAAGGAATTAATGCGGAATACAATCTGAAGAGAAAATAAATGTAGGGGCAATGGGGGGTGAGATATGGCTCTTATAGGAAACATTTTTTCTGGTTCCTTGACAGTAAAATATTTTCAACAATAAGTGCCTGTTACTTTTCACCCTACCCAATTTTTAGTGGCATACTTGAATTCCGATGAAATTTCCTTTTAGAAAATGTAGACTTTGTATAGGTAGGGTGCATACTTCTGATGTTATGCTAACTTGAAGTGCGGTAGATGCGATTTTCTTAGAATCACGGCAATGTAACGCTATGCGGTGGCGAGTAAAGACACACATGGCCTTATGTACAAAAAATTTAAATTGCAGCCCATTTGAATTATGCAAATTTGCAACACGCCCCTAAAAATGAGCTTTGGGGACCGGAAGATTGAATCAGCATAAAAATTTGATATAGCAAAAAACATATTTCCATTGCTTTTACTCAACAAATGCCTTCGACTTTTTGAGCAAATGGAACCCACTCTATGGTTTAAAATGACCAAATAAAGTGATTTCAAACAAAAAGTAGATTTTTTGGATGGTTCCCAGAGGTTTTGGGTTTTGGCTCCCTGGGTTTTCAATGTGTGTTAGCATTAAAACTTTTGATGTGTACTTTTTGGGAAGGCGCCCTCGCAGTCCAATTTTAATTACAGCACATGGTATTGTTCTCAAGTGTACATGTAAGAAGGAACCCTAGAAGGTCACAGCACTTGAAAGTACTTGAAGCAAGGATTTCAAGGCTATGTTCTTCAAGTGGTCCTCATAGTATGGAGCAATAGTATGTGCTGTAACATCATCCTAAGTGGGAGTACCAGAGCCCTAACTGTGGTTTTTATTGTTAGCCAAGGATATTCTTCATTGAACATGCCGATAATAAGTATGTTGATTTTCCTTCTTAGGTCACTGTGAGTTTTACAGTGATAGAAAGATCCTTGCAGGCCAAAAAAGGGAATGGCCACAAACATTAGGGATTAAACAAAGCTAGATCAACGTTATGGGTGGAAAATATGATTTTTGGCACAATTCGGCAGCCAGTGGATTTTTCATTGGGGCACTGGTTCGCACTTTTTTAAATTTTTTCTTGAAATGGGATAAGTATCATAAAGGCATCATTCTAGGCCGTGTTCGAAGTGATCTGAAGCTATGACCCAAAATCCGACCTCTATAGCCCCCTCTATTATAATAGGCCATACTGATGATGAGGACACTTGGTGGTTCCCTCTAGGTTTCCACATGGTTCACCAGGTTTTCGCCCTAGTAATTTAATGGCTGAAAAGAGCAGCCTGGACTAAAAAAATGGTGTTCAAAATGCGTCAAAATATTATTTTTAAACAAAAGTGAATCACAAATGAATTGACACCTTGTGGCCCGTTTCACAGTAATCCAACTTTGTGAATTTTAACTTAAAAACCTATAGGATTTTTTACAGGAAGGTGATACAGAGTCACTTTTTTTGTTTGTACTTAGATCCCTACTAGACCTACTCCCAACCTAAACCAACTATTTGTGTTTGTATTTCAGGAGACGGCCAAACACAAAATGGTCAAAATGTGACTGATATGGCGTCAACAAAAAAATACATGCCCATTTGTTTGCAGCTACCATATTCAGCTATGAGAACTGTCAATTTTTACTTTTGGTTCTTTTAGGCAACTAGTGGAACTTATACCATGTGAAATAGGGTAGCAGAGTGATCAAAAAACTTTAGGAAGCAATCAAAAATTGAAGTGTTGGACGTGACATTTTTCCGTTCACATTGAATACCATTTTATTCAATTACATGACACTCCTATGGTGGAGTCTGTGGACATTTTAGTGATCATTTGCAAAGACAATCACTCATTGATATTGCCAAACACAAATTATATGACTGGTCCTTGAATTAATTCAGATATTTTGATCGAAATCTTGTCCGCAATTTTCCCGTTCACAATTATTTGTCACGCCAACCCCTTTTTGCAGGAAGCCCTGTTTTGTCTTTATGAGTAAGTTTCTATGCATGTGTTACTTTATATTCCTCTGAGAGCACTTTCACTGTAACTAGTAACTGTACTAAAAGTTTTGACAACCACTGTAACATGACTTGGCTCCATCACCATAAAAATTTTCCGTTCACTAAACCATTGCCACGGTCCAACACATTGGGGTCTCGTCCAACACACTCGAGTTGCATATCTTCAAAAACGAGGAGGTTCTGCAACTTCAATTTATAGTATGTTTCTAGTTGTTCCATGGGTTTTTGAACTACATACCAACAACTTACTTGAGGTGTGATCAGTTTTAAGTACATTTTCAAAACTGCCCCGTTCCCATTTTCAATAATTTGGGGGGGGGGGGCACTTCCAACACGCAAGCTTCAATCAGCAACCATTGCAAATCTAACAGCTTTGGAATATTGTGAAGGGCATGAGGATGAAACAAAGCATTCACTAGGGGAAGTTAGTATTGTTTCATCTTTATAAGACATCTTAAAATCAGTTTTGTTTTTTAATAAATGTCAAAAAGATAAGATTTTAAGTCAAAATTTCTGTTCACGATGTCACGTCCAACACTTCGACAAAAGCTACTTATCTGCTAACGTCAATGGGTGAGATTTGCTTGCAGTCTGTACAAATGTTCTCCCAGCCTACAACTATGCAATTCATTAAAAAATCACTCTGGTCTGTTACTTTTTGGATTTATAAATAAAACTTTTTAGGTCAAGAACCTGTTTTTGGGATAAATAGAAGCAAAAAAGTGTCAAGAAAATTTGGTCAAATTCAGTTTCAATGTTCATATTTCAGCTGGTATTTATGTTGCCTGAAGGGCATACTTTACCGTTATGATGAAGACAAGCCAATTTCCTTTGGCAATTAATCTAAATTTTCCATTAAAAACTATTTGCATTTTTTACAAAATGGCTCAATTTTCAAACTCGCCTGATTAAAAAAATCACCAAAGTGCGAAAAATTCAGGTGGTGCTTTCTATTTTTTCCTTAAAATTTATAGTCTTACACACTTAGAAAACATAACAAAGCTTGACACTAAGAGTTTGAAAAAATGACCCCCAGGTTGACAAAAGTTGGCAATTACTTGTGAAACGGGCCGCATTTTTGAAAAACATGGCAATGGTTTCAAGGTTGCTTTAACTCCCATTTACTACTTTATTTCAAAGACTATAATATTGGATCGAATAAAATTACTTGTTATAAAGAATGTAGGACTTACTCTTTACCTTGCTGAATTAAATCAAATGAAAATTGAATCAAATTCACAAATTTTTTGCCATTTTTTTTCCTACCTACAAGTACCATATAACCAACCAATGTTTTTTTTTTCAGAATGTAACCAAAACATTATTTTGTGTTTATGAGCCTTATAAGAGGGGTCCAAGTAGACCCAGACCAATTTTCTTGTGAAACAAGCTGTAGGATTTCAATTTTTTTGTCTGTGTCCTCATGAACTCTGCCCCTTGGGTACATGCTTATTATTCAATGTGTTGTCCCAATTGATGTTCAAACTCAGCTATTTCACTTAAACTTCACTGAAATGTAATATTGGAAAGCCAAAGCTGTAAGGAATCTAAAATATGTGCAGTGCATTTCATATATAGGGTTGCCTTGAAAAATATACAGGGTGTGTGATGAAACATTTATTTTTGATCAAAATGAACTATAACTTCTGCAATGCAAATTTTTCAGGTGTCATTAGAAATCTTCCTATACTCACATAATTTAACATTAGTATTACATTAATGACAGCGTGGTTAAGGTTTAGGGTGTTCAAAAAACAAATCTGTTGTTTTCCAATTAAAACCATTTTTGAATTAAAAAAATTAGCTTACCCTCTACAACAAAATAGACTGCAGTTTGGAATCCTCATCAAATTTCTTTAAGAATAGGTATTACTTGACCTTGATAGGTGTTAGTGTTAGTAATTAAAAAGTTACAGCAAAAAATTGTGTTGCTGTTCTTCAGCCCAAGTTTTGTGTGCGTTTCCTATATAGACATTGTGAGATATAGGAAAAAACATGCATCCAACTTAAAAATAAATAAACTTAACAAAACCAAAACAACACACACACACACTGTTTAATCATAAAAATGTTTTTAAAGTTGGAAGGGGGTTAGCTGTCAGTAGCACCCAAATTTATAAATCAAAACAACAGCATGAAACCAAAAAAAAACGTAAACAGCCCCACCTTTTGGGAGGCAGTTCAAAACGTTGTGCATTTTATTGAAAAGTGGGTGCATTAACTTAAAGTTGTTCAAAACAAAAAGGGCAAAAAATTAAACATAACATTTGGTTTTTTAAAATGTGATATGTGCAAAAAAAAGGGTTATTTCGGGGTTTTTTGTTTATTATTTTGCACTATACTATTACTAGAGGTGGGCTACAGAGGGTCATAGTTTCAGATACCTTAGAACACAGAATAGAATGATGACACTATGTGATAGCTTATCCCATCTTTTTTTCAAAGAAAAAAAATGAAACAAGTTGAAAATAACCAGGGTACCCCATTGCAAAATCCAAATGGCCGCCAAATTGGACAAACACTCTTTTTTGAACATAACATGATAATACTGTTTATGATCACCTTCATTTGTTTGACAATACCCATGTTTAATGACCGTCAAGGAATCATTCTATGCAACTTCCTTTCACACGACTACTTTTTCATTTTCTCGGACCATTGCAGTTTAGCGTTTAAAATCGGAACTGCGGGGCACTTTCCAAAAAAGTACACCTCACACCAAAAGTTTTAAATTTTAATTGTGGGGCACAGGGCATCCTCAGAATTGTGTATTCATCATTTCCTAAAGATTAGAGCTGTTGTAACACTTACCATTTTCCCATGGCCTCAATTTAAAATTTGATGAAAACACTCATTGGAATATACAGGGGTCAACAAACTTTTCAATGGAGGGCATTTTTATGACATTAAAAAGCCTAAAACTGCAAACAACATGCAAGTCAAATTTTCAGCAAGTGTTCATAATTAAACTCTAAACTTTTTGAATGTTAAAATCACAAATTTCAATAGGATGCGCATTTTATGGGAAAGCGTCCTCAGAGCTCAATTTTGAGAAAAAAATGCATTTTTTAGAGAATAACCGATATGATCAGTATTTTTGAAATCGGGCCGATTATGACCGTATCGGTATCTGATCGGTATCAGCAAAATTCTCATTTTTTTACCGATATTCTATACCGATTAAATTAATATCAAAGAGGTCCAAACTTGAATTAAAATTGTTCCAAACTGATGGCCAAATGGTGAAAATAAATTGAAACTGAAACAATGAATTTATTATTTTATGTTCACAAGAGTGTGTATGTTGTTACTGGCAGCTTCTGGCTGTCGAAAACGGTGATAACACCAAAAAAATCAGAATCGGAATGAACCGATTTTGAAATTTTAAAATATGTAATCGGTATAACACTACAGATATTCGGGTGATGAATCGGTTAGACACAAAATTAGGCAAATTGAACAAAAAATAAATTATGGTCAAAAATCAAATTTTTGACAATTTGGCGGCCATTTTGGATTTATTGATGGGGCACCCTGGTTTTTGCATTTTTTTCATTTTTTTTTCTTTGAAAGTGGGATCAGGGTGAAGTCATCAAATGAGCCTGTGTGTTTGAAGTGATCTGAAACACTGACCTTCTATTAGCCCAACTCTACTCATAGTCTTTCAAATCCCTATGCATAAAATGGGCAATTGGCAGGACTGGACAATATAAAAAGATATTAAAAAATAATGTGAAAATCCCAGCTTCTGAAGGGTTGGATGTCAAAGTTTACACCAATTTGTTTGCCATCATTTTAAAATAAAGTGCTTGTAAGTTTTTTCAACAATTACTTAGCATTTTTTTTTCAAACACACGACATGCAGAGCCACAGGCTTTAATACATGCTTACTTACATAAAACTCTAATTTTATATTTTCAGGGTCTAGGACCTGAATCGTGATCAAACTAATAAGTCTTTGACTGTATGTCATGTCACTACTCA
>JAMKCH010052098.1:0-15982 GCA_023653785.1 Ophioderma brevispina | reverse complement strand
ACACTTTAGTCATATGGTCAAAGTTATTGAACACACAGTAGAATCTGAAGATTTCTTTTATCGCGAACGAGGAAGAACTTACGCCAATGCGCCAAGGACAATACATTCGAAAATCTGGTTCAACCTTGCATGCACAATAACAATAGACCAGATGTCAAAGAAATGTGAAGTGTTGTTACGGGCCGATTATTGATATCTTAGTTCCATTGTTCGCTTGAGCAATGTGAGGTTTTAATCTGTTATATCCTTGACATTTATTCATTTTTCATGAAAATAATGTGCGTCACTCTTTTTTTTTTTCATGGGGACCAGCTTTTTCCTTGTTAAATAATTTGTTTTTAATTTTAGTGAGGAATAAGTAATCCCCAGGTCTGTACACGAATATTTAATTAAAAGGCAACATTGTATCATGTACCATAGCCTATTAAGACAGCATTGTCGTATACATGGGCTTTCTACCGATTGGACCGAATAAGGCGACCAATTGCGCATCTGAAGTAATCTTTAAAATGTAGTATAACGGAATAAACTTGTAACCAATCGGTGCACAATCCTGTTTAGTGTCGTTTCGTCGAATAGATCAGGTCTTCCGCTTTCGATTAGCTGCAGCTTGCCGGAATGGCAAAGTCCATTCACAAATTTCTGTAAACTTTCTAAATTTTAAAGAACACATGCATGTTGGATATTTATGCATAAAAGTCGGGTCAACATCTCTGAATAGCCCAAGTACTTTGAGGTCAGTATTAATTGATCTGAATGAGGACTACTACGGGAACTAACACTTTTGTTTATAGGTTATGCTTCAAGGGAGGTAAAGACCTCTATAGAATAAGCCCGCCGATAATAAGTGCTATAGTTGATTAAAACCTATCGGTCACCTCTTGTACTATTCCGAAGGTATGGCATGAATGGGGGAGTGGGGGTGGGGGTGGGTGGTGGCAGGGGTATAAATGAAAATTCACGCTAAATTCTTTTTGAAAATGATAGTCCGAAGCAGAGAAATTTTTTCTATCTTAATGAAAGCATTCAAGTTAATGTTAACGCATTCAACTCAGCGAACGCTCAAACATTGTGACTAATCGTGCTGCAATGGTTATTCAATGTAACATCCATGTCACAGCTATGGCGTATTTTGCAGCATGAAAGCGAAAACCTAGTTTTTCGCCGAAAAACTGGTTTTTTTTTCAACCGAAAACCAGGTTTTTTCACTGAAAAAACCAGGTGTTCTCCGACCGATAAACAGAGGTTTATCAAAAAACCTTAGCTTTCAAATCCGAACAACCTGGTTTTTCGATTTGAAAACCAGGTTTATCAAATTTGATAAGCTAGGTTTTGAAAAACCTAGTTTTTTCCGACCGAAAAACCAGGTTTCGGACCTATAAACTAGGTTTATCAAAAACCTAGCTTTTCGATCGAAAAACCTGGTTTTTCAAATCGAAAACCTGGTTTTTTCAAATCCATAATCACAGTTTTCGAAAACCAGGTTTTTCATTCGAAAACCAGGTTTATCATTTTTTTTTTTTTTTTTTTTTTAACAGGTTTGAAAAATTTGATAGACCTGGTTTTTCAATTGAAAAACCAGGGTTTTATCGCTTTGGAAAAGCTAGGTTTTGAAAAACCTAGTTTATCGGCCGAACAACTTGGTTTTTCAATCGAAAACCGAGTTTTTCAATCTGATATTCAAGGTTTTTGAAAAACCTGTTTTTTCGATCGAAAACGCTAGTTTCAATTTGATATGTGCAAGGGTGTTTTGAAAAACCCCGTTTTTCAAATCGCAAAACCGGGGTTATCGCCTGATCAACTAGGTTTTTCAAAACCTAGCATTTCAAATCGAAAAACTGGTTTTCAGAATCGAAAACCTGGTTTTTTTCAAATCGAAAAACCAGGTTTTTCAAAAACCCTGCATATCAAATTTAAAAACCTTGTTTTTTCAAATCGAAAAAACCTGGGTTTTATCGATTAGAAAAGCTAGTTTTTTGATAAACCTAGTTTATCTTTCGAGAAACCTGGTTTTTCGATCGAAAAACCTAGTTTTTCAAATTGATATGCAGGGTTTTTTAAAACCTGGTTTTTCAATCGAAAACCCAGTTTCTCGACTGATAAACTAGGTTATCAAAACCTAGCATTTCAAATCGAAAACCTGGGTTTTTTCATCAATCGAAACCTGGTTTATCGATTTCGAAAAGCTAGGTTTTTGATAACCACTTTATCAGTCGAGAAACCTGCTTTCGAATCGAAAAACCTAGTTTTTCAAATTTGATATGCAAGGTTTGAAAAACCTGGTTTTTTCATCGAAAACCGGTTCTCGACTGATCCACCTAGGTTTTTTCAAAAACCTAGCATTTCAAATCGAAAAACCTGGTTTTTTTCAAATCGAAAAACCTGGGTTTTATCAAATCGACAAACCAGGTTTTTCAAAACCCTGCATATCAAAATTTGAAAACCTGTTTTTTTTCAATCGAAAAAAACCTGGTTTATCGATTCGAAAAGCTAGGTTGTTTTGGAGAAACCTAGTTTATCAGTCGAGAAACCGGTTTTTTCGAGTCGGAAAAACCTAGTTTTTCAAATTTGATATATACCGGGTTTTTGAAAACCCTGGTTTTCAATCGAAAAACCAGGTGTCTCTCGACTGATAAACTAGGGTTTTCAAAACCTAGCATTTCAATCGGAAAACCTGTTTTTTCAATCGAAAAACCTGGTTTTTCAAATCGTCGAAAAACCGGTTTTTTTCAAAAACGCGCTGACATATCACCTTTGAAAAACCTGGTTTTTCAACTCGAAAACCCTTGTTTATCGATTCGAAAAGCTATGGGTTTTTTGAAAACCTAGTTTATCAGTCGAGAAACCTGGTTTTTCGATCGAAAACCAGTTTTTCAAATTTGTTATGCCATGGTTTTGAAAACCTGTTTTTCGTCGAAAACCAGGTTTCTCGACTGATAAACTGTGGTTTATCAAAACCTACGGATTTCAATCGAAAACCTGGTTTATTCAAATCGACAAACCTGGTTTTCAAATCGAAACCAGTTTTTCAAAACCCTGCATATCAAATTTGAAAACCTGTTTTTGTCAAACGAAAACCTGGTTTACGATCGAAAAGCTAGTTTTTTTGAAAACCAGTTATCAATCGAGAACCTGTTTTTCGTCGAAAAAACCTAGTTTTCAAATTTGATATGCAGGGTTTTTTGAAAACCTGGTTTTTCAATCGAAAAACCAGGTTTCTCCAATAGAAACTAGGTTATCAAAAAACCAGCATTTCAAATCGAAACCTGGTTTTTCAAATCGAAAACCTGGTTTTTCAAATCTGAAAACCAGGTTTTTCAAAACCCGCATATCAAATTTGAAAAAACCCCCTGTTTTTCAAATCGAAAAAAGCCTGTTTTATCGATCGAAAGCTAGGGTTTTTGAGAAACCTATTTATCATTTCGAGCAACTTGGTTTTTCGATCGAAAACCTATTTTTTTCAAATTTTGATATGCAGGGTTTTTTGAAAACCTGGTTTTTTCAATCGAAACCAGGGTTTCTCGACTGATAACCTAGGTTTTATCAAAAACCTAGGTCATTTCAAATACATAAAAACCCTGGGTTTTTCAATCGAAAACCAGGTTTTCAAAAACCTTTCATATCAAATTTGGTGTGAAAAACTGGTTTTCAAATCGAAAAACCTGGTTTATCGATTCTAAAAGCTAGGTTTTTGAGAAACCTAGTTTATCAGTCGAGAACCTGGTTTTTCGATCGAAGACCTAGTTTTTCATTGATTGCCGGGTTGTTTGAAAAACCTGGTTTTCCGAATCGAACAACCAGGTTTCTCGACTGATAAACTAGGTTTTTTTCAAAACCTAGCATTTCAATCGAAAACCTGGTTTTTCAAATCGAAAAACCTGGTTTTCCATTGAATATGCAGGGTTTTTGAAAACGCTGTTTTTCAATCGAAAAACCAGGTGTCTCGACTTGAGAAGCATTGGTTTATCAAAAACCTAGCATTTCAAGAGTTCGAAAAACCTGGTTTTTCAAATTTGGGGGGAGGGGGGTAGGACGAAAATACCTGGTTTTCAATATCGAAAAACCAGGTTTTTCAAATAAACCCTTGCATATCAAATTTTGAAAAACCTGGTTTTCAATCGAAACCTGGTTTTCATTCGAAAGCTAGGTTTTTTGAAGAAACCTCGTTTATTCATCAGAACCTGTTTTGTCGATCGAAAAACCTAGTTTTCAAATTTGATATGCAGGGGTTTTTGAAAAACCTGGTTTTTTCAGCGAAAAAGCCCAGGTAATTCGCGACTGATAAACTAGGTTTTATCAAAAAAACCTAGCCATTTCAAATCGAAAAACCTGGTTTTTCAAATCGAGAAACTAGGTTTTATTCGGTATTTTGCACAACGAATTGAAAAACCTAGTTTATCAATCGAAAAACTAGCATTTCAAACACCTGAGTCATAGGGTGTTTGTTCTGAAATATCATGCGTAAACTCTTATAAAAAAGCACAAGTCTATACTACTGCGAAAACGTTGAAACGTGTCCTCAAGGAAGTTTGAATATGGCAGGGCACCTTTTCCCGCTGCGCGTCGTTCATGATGGGCGCAGCCTTTTAAAATAATGCATCTGTTTCTTAGCTCTTACTTTCATCGTAGAGGGGAAGCTTAGTTGTCTAATAGGTGTGGCTGGGGTCGGGCATGGGGGCTGGTGTCATGTAAACGTGCGCGCGGTGCCAGAGGCCAAGTCCGTCGTGTCCTGGTGTTTGGATTTGATACGCATGTCTTACGATTATTCCCGCGATTAAGATGCGTAATATCAACGTTTCGCTGCGAATGCGGGGTCAATTCCACCGCTCCCACGCGGCGCCGGGCAGCTGCGCCGACAGAGACAGCTGTCCGGTGTGTGTGTTTCGGGTCCGGTGGCGCGGGAGACTTTTGGCGTCGGCTACGCCGTCCTGGCTTCAGGCCCTCTCCTCCGTCCCCCTCGCTCTGTGTGCTTCGCGCGCCCGCCATTGGGCACTGGGCACACTGCCATCCCGCCTCCGACGGACCCGGCCTCGGGGTGGTGACCGCTGTTGCATGATCAGACTTCGGTCCCAGGGCCGCGGTCCTTTCGCAGTCGGGGCCTCCCACAGAGCCGGATTCGTCTGTGCCCGTGGTACACGAGTCCACTGCCGCTGCGGACGGGCCGCACGCCTAGCTCCTGCCGAGTTTGATGCGCTGCGTCATGAGGCTCCGATATTCCGTGTCTATCGAATGCGAAAGAAACAAATCGGAATAGAAACGCACTCAGCCCGTGGTCATTCAATCAGCCTGATTCGTTTGCCCTGATTATTCCAGAAATCAAGGAGTCCTGTTTGATATTTGCCTGACAGTGAGTGAAGTGCCCAGGGGGGCGTATCTAGTGGGTTCGGGGTTGAGAATTGGTCTTCAGACGCAACAGCAGTCCTCGCAATATAATATAAACTTCACTAGGAGTAACACTCAAGGTATATCATTTCTGGCACCACCCACCATTAATTCTGTAACCTTAACGCGTTAAGGTTGCAGAATTAATATGTCGGTTTATAGGCCCTCACCTAAATTCAAACTGTTAGTGAACATGTACGTGGAATTCATAGCTACTTTCCTCTGATTACAATTAAAGCTAGGCCCTAAAGGGCATTTCGTGATCCACAAACCTCGTCCCCCGCCTAACCTAACAAAATTGAATTTTTAATAATCAATCTGAACCGGTAGTCATTAGTATCCATTTGTACCAAATCTTACGTGCAAATCAGCGTATAGTCGCAATTGTGTATTTTCTTTCCGTAAACGGACAGAAATTACGCACGGTGGCCTATGGTACCGTGGGAAACAAGCTTGCATAACCCAAAACCGCAAGATCGGGATCAACTCAAATGTTGTGAATAGCTTTTCCTCAAGGATATCTAGCGAACCATGATTAAAACTGCGCAGGTACTTGTAATCACGAAATGGAGCCCACGTTTAAAATAAGTTGATTGAAAACTCTGTCCATCATGGTCAGTCAGTCATGTGGAGGAGATGTCATCGATAATGAGCTACCCCCCCCCCCCCCCCCCCCGAGGTACCAGGGTGCAAGTGAATTCCATTTATTTGCCCCCTGCCCTGCGAATTCTGCCCAACCTTAGCCTGTTGGTTTATTCCATTGAGGTTGTAGAATTCATAGAGCAGGGGATATGAAATTGAACTGAATGTAATGTGCATGGGTATCCAGGGCCGTAGGCATGGGGGGGCGATGTACACCCCCAAATTCCAAAAGGTCCACAAAAATGATGTGGGCGAGCAAGGCGAGCTAGGAAAAAATAGGGGTTTTATGGCTTCTTTTGTTCAAAACCAGCTCACTTTGGGAAATCCTGCACCCCCCAGAAAAAATCCTGGCCACTCAACCTAATCTTTTGTCCATCCGCTAGCAGAAAACGCGGGAAATGTAGGGTTTTCACACCGTCCGCGCGCGGAAACCGCACGGACCGCGATAAGGGTCCAAAACCAGCAAATTAACCACAATAGAGAGTATCGTTTTTCACACTCATCAAGTCAGCGTTTTAATGGTAGCAATGGCGATCCGCCCCTCCTTACCGAAAAAAATATAAATGCACAATAACTAAAACTTTTTTTTTTAAAAAAAATTAGTTAGACAAACATGCCTTTATGTTACTCATGTATTAGCCAAATTTTTTCACGCTACGCGCGTTAAAGGAATCACAGAGACCAAATTCAGTGGCAGGGCAAAGCAAATTGAAGGAATTTCATATTTTTGTGAACATTTGCTAGTGCCGCCTTAAGGGTAACTGCGTTCTGGGTTTATCAGTGATAAGGGGTAGTCTGAATGAAAGGAAAGGATATCCGCCGTGTATAGGGCACATCTGAAAGTTCCGCTTGGGGGTGACAACACGGGAAAGTATGTAAGTGCCCCCCGGGAGTGCACGACTGATTTTCTAAATGATTTTAAAGAAAAAAAAAAAACAACCTGACATCTAATACTTTAAATCTACATGTACATCACCTGACTTGTATTCCTCATTGCCAACTGAAAACTGAATTACAAATGTGTCAAAGAGAAATATGCAGATTTTTCACTGTCGACTAATCCAAGTACACTTTACACTTAATGTCAAGACACGCACCAATGCTAGATTTTGCTGTACTTTATTTTTCATACTTTCACAATCATTCGCTGCAAATCTACTTAAGAAATAACAAGGGTGATGCAGTATCCGTTATGGGCGAAATTCCAATGTGTCCGGGTCTGGGGAAAAATAATCATGGACGAGGCCACCGAGTTCCATTATTTGTATTTTTTTCCAGGCTAGGATATCTTATGAGCCCATAAATACTACTGCAAACCCTTTATTTTCTATTCTATTACCGAAACGCGTGATATAATCGAAAGTTGCATTCGCGACCCATTATTGCAGATACAGTTGCACTATATTTGTTGGTCCTACCTTTTCTTCTACATTTAATACAGCAATAATTGTAATGATCATGCATAGCTACATGGTCATTTTTCACAATCAGTGTGTAACTTTCCGTTTGACACTTCTGATGGTATCTCACTAACTCAATGAAGAATTTCAAAGATATTTTGGCTACATACCTCCTTATATTTTTCTTTTGGATTTGGTTGTCATTTATGTGGTCAAAATTGTCACTTCTGGTTGTACACCCAATTACATCATACTTTTTCTCAAAAGCCTGTACATTTCCCCTGCATTGAATTCCCATTTTTTGTTTTTATTATTATTATGACACGTGTCCAACCTATACGGCTATTTGGTTTCCACTTTTTTCTTGATTCTCATTTCCGGAGAACATGTCATTGGCAATGTCAGCGTTTCGGAGGGGACATTTTCCGTTAACAACTGATGCTATTTATCACAAAGTGTTACGCCTTAATTAGTTTAATAGATCTGAATTCCCTCTCATCTGTTTTGGTATATTGCCTAACTACGAGTATGACTTACATTTATTTTGCAAAAGAATCTTATCCTCGGCCTCTTTAGATTTTGTGCGCAATTCAAATTCATGTTACTTTTCTGTTAACATTTCATCACTTCCGCAACAATGACCTGACGTGTTTTATTTTATCAAGAGATACAATTGCCATGTTTTGAACTTCTTTAAATGTTGAACATGCTTTAACTCTTACCTGAATAAAAGTTGTAAAAAATACACCAACATATTCAATAAACAACACTGCATACCTTCCGTAAGCACCTGCCACCTCCGAAACACTTTTGTCACTTCCGAAACCGTTGAGTTAAACATCTCAGCTTTACTTTCCTTAATAATAATAGAAATCTCTTGCTGGCTGATCTCCTGTTTATGTGATTAGTGTGATGCTCCTCATGTTTAGGGATACCGCCCCCAAGGTGCTGCACCAGTCAACTTTAAGATTTCCCTGAGACTGATTTTTTTTGATCTCGTAAGTGACATGATTTTTGATTACAATGTAAATGCTCAATTGTTGGAGCTTAGAGGCCTTACTGTGTTTGACTGATGATTGTTTTGCCTTGGAAAGAAACCTTCCAATGATAAAATGGATTTCATACAGCTTGGATATTTGACTATTAATAGTGGATTCGTGTTTATTTGTTTCCTTTTTGTGCCATTGAATAGACATGCCAGAACCATAACATGTCTTGTGACAGAATGTGCCTGAAAATAGTTTTTTTTTAACTAAATATGATTTCCTAAATATCTTAATATATAAAATAGGTAAGCGTTGACAATCACATATGTGCCTGTTTTAGAGAAATAACCACTTTTTCATTGTTGTTTCGGAGGGTGACATTTTTTGTGAACATGCGTATATACCACATTATTGCAGCCTTCGCTTTGTTTATCATTAAAAGGTTTTTCACCATACATTTGTTTTTTGCCATGACTTGCTTGGGGATTAATATTCTAATCTGATATCACCAAAGCAATCCATATTCCATTCGTTCTCATGGAGTGGTTCATCAAAGTTTCACAACTGTGAGCAAAATTCAGTCATTTTGCATTGCAATAAACAAAGTATCATTTTAACAAAATGTAAATCTTAAGGCAACTAAATCAGCACAGGGATATTTACTCATGGTGTAAATAAAAACATGAATAACTTTGCCATTTTCCTTTAATTCTCCCTAGTAACTGTGAAATATTTCATTTCTCCATTTTCAGGGACACACTTGCTGGGACCACTGCTGCTTGTTGGGTCTTAAAATAATCAAATGTATTTCCTGCATGCCTGTCAGTTATTTCACTGATCCCATAGAACTTGATAAATGCCCCTAGACCTTAAGTTTGTGATATTATGTTTTCTTTAATGTGTTGTGACCCTTACTTTTGAGATTGACTCCAATTTTGAATCTTGAGAATCCCTTACTCTTTTTATTGAAGTCCTGGCTACGTGCATGAAACAGGCAAAAAAGTAATGGTGACCCATGTTGAAAAATGTTGTATTGGAGTACCGGGCCAGTGCAAAATAGGTTAGGGCGGGCGGATTTTTTTATTTTTAAGTTTTTTTTTAAATAAGCATTACTACATCAAATCATCACACATTGTCTATGTAATGTTATTAATATTGAAAAATTTGATTAATTTGAAAAATACGATTTTTCTTTTTTGGTTTTTAAAATTTCAGGTTTACACAAAACCAAAAAATAGTGAGAAATCAGTTCAAATCAGGGTAAAAACAACTGGAAAAATAAGGATTTTTGAAAATCATAAAAACAATTAGTGAGGTTAACTTTTGTACAGGGCTTGATTTCAAAATTAGGGTAGGGCGGGTACTCCATCCAACAATTTTTTTTTTTCTTGCCCTTACCAAAACTTGACAGACGCTTGTCATAGCATGTACCAGAGATTTCTAGTTTTCTGCTGAGTTTAATTGTACCTAAAGAATTATTGGATTATCTTACTTCATATGTTGGACTTTTGATTATTTGAGTATGTATTGGATTATCTTACTTAAATATGTTTGTATATTTGTGACGTCTTACATTTCAGTTACACAAAATGAAATACTTTTTACTATTTTACAGTGGCATTGTCTGTGCTGCACGAAATCAGAAATTACTTTGTACTGCACATGTCTTTTTATCACCAGCTAGTGCAAATGAGCAATAACACAATTCTGATTTTGTACATGCCCTGCATCATGTGAAATACTATGTATTTCCTTTTTGGGGGGGCCACCCCACTGCTATTGATCCATGCTGCTGTAGGGTCTCTAAATGCTCTTAAATGCATTAACTTATTTTGTGCTCTCATACAAGCAATAAATCTAATTTGTTTTATGCCCTCCTAAAGTTAGGTTCCCTTAAGTATGTGGCCTGGATAAAAAAAAGTCACTAAAAATTAACCTAACTGATTGATAGGTCACCCATGCAGTTCAGGACTTGGTTTTTTCTGTTTTTTTGTCTCGCATCAGGTGAATTTAACTTTTACACTAAAAATAGACTTACATTGTATTATAATGCTAATGTATTGTAGTTTTTATTTAAAACAGGTACATAATGTTTACATATCCCTATCATATGTTCTTAGGCTAAAATGTCAAACTTCTTTTTTCAACAAATTACAGTGATAGGTCTGGTTAGTATTACTATGCAATATAGTTATAAGATTATGCTTATATGCTGAGGGGATGATCCGTTTTTTTTTATACTGTACATGTAGTACTGACCTAGCCCGTTTTATAATATAGTTGGTGGAAAATGCATTTGAAACAATGCAAATTAATTTCAAATAACAAGTGTACTTTATCAGATGCCAAAGAATTGCAGAATCTACTCAATGTCAATCACACAAAAATAAATTAGAAGTTGGGGGGGGGGGGTAATCTTTATTGATAAGACAACTTTAAGGTCTGTTCCATAACCCTTGAAGAGGAGCATAATTTTTTCTCCTGTCATACAGATTCAGAGCATTTTAAAAACTCTTCAGGCAGAATAATTCATCCCTTGATCTAGAAATTAAGGGGATCACCATTGAAGCTTTAGTTAGCAGGTTAAATAATCACTTGATCAATGACACTGGAATGTTTTGACTTCCAGCAGATGTCTCATAGAATGGCATTGTTTTATTGTTGTTAACCAAATGACGCATTTGCTCGGTCCATACCCACTTTGACCCGCCGTTATAAGAACATAACTTCACATGATGGTGTGGTGTTTGTTTTTTTTTGATCTTGTGACCTTGGAAATTAGAAAGCTAGATTCTCGTGGGGCACAATGACACAAACATCAGAGCTGGTGAACTCCCTGTTTTGACATGGAATGACCCTGCAAGCATCTTGTTTTTTTTATTTTATTTTTGTAACACTGTAGCCCCACTCACATCGTTTAAGAACAAGCTTGCTATGAAATGTTAATTATGGCTAGATTAAATACACTCCAACAAAACGGGAAATCAGAAATTGAAAACATTTAATCAAAATGAGCCGAAATGGAGAAACATACACTGAAAAAAATAGGACAAGCATTGGTAAGTTTTCAATGGCTTCTTCCAAAGACTGAGAAACCTTTCTCATTAGTGTTAATTAAATTTTTCTCATTAGTGTTAACACAATTTGTCCCTCCAAAATGATATTTTTTTTATTACAAATCATGGCATGGTAAATAGCATCCACAAAAATTTGAATTCCAATGTTTATGTTTTTAGTTAAACAATGCTCGCGAAGTGAGCACACCAGGATTTGGGGGGGGGGCTTATAATTTTTATATTACATCTTGTTCAAGTACACTGTTGGCCTGCAACCTCTGTGCAATACAAGTGTCCTCATTTTTTTCTTTGGTCAACCTAAGAATCTTCCTCTTGTAAACTAGTATGAATAAGCTTTTAAAATGCAAATTTAACCCGCTTTTGTTAGTATCTTGAACACAGGTCATGAAAACAATTTGTTAACATCTTGTCCTTTCCGAAACAATTGTGTATTCCCATAGGCTAAAAATAGACCGGTATCGGGATAGTATCCGATATGCTACTGGAACAGTATCGGGATAGATTTCGCATGCCAACTTTTTTGTCCGATAATGGTCATGGCTCGGTATATTATCGGAACAGTATCCGCTATTCTACGGGTATCTATATCCGTGATAGTATCCGCTACTAGTATCGGATACTATCCCCGCTACTAGGTAAAAAAAAAAAAAAAAAAACATCGTACTATCCCGCTAGTATCGGGATAGTATCGGAAATATGCTACCGGAACAGTATCGGGATAGATTTCGCATGTATTTTTTTGTCCCTATCTGGTCATGGCTCTGGATAGTATTCGGAACGTATCCACTATTCTACGGGTCGCTAGTATCGGATACTATCACGCTACTAGTAGTCTTGATACTATCCCGCACTAGTATCCGATACATCCCGCTACTATAGTATCCGATACTATCCTGATAGCAACTTGTTCCAGTGGTCTTTGTCAGTTGTCCCGCCCAAAACGCCCAAGAAGGGCGGCCATTGTTGTTCTTGTAGTTGAAATTCCTTTTGTTTATATGGAGCACCTCTAAAGAGGATACAGTAGTTGCAGTTTAATCATTTAAGTTCATCCACTTCACAATGACACTACTCCATGGAATACATGAAGTAGTATTGCATGTAGCTAAACACACTGATTAAAATTATTCAAACTAAGGAGGGTTCCTATGACATGCCGTGCTTCAACAATATAGCCAACTACAAACAGTTCTTATAAACATGCATGCATCATTGATCAACCAATGAGCCTACAATTTATAATTCATCTGCCTGCACTATATGGGCCATGCAGGAAGCTTTAGTTGAACACAAATTTTATGGGTGTTCTTTTGTGTGCATAACTACCTGTCATAGATTACCAAAGCAGCCTGAGAGATAGCCGCTCGCAGCAAGATATACAGCTAGCATGTCCCCATACAGAATCCATGTAGAAGATAAAATCATGGGATGAAGATTCAGGATAACAACAGTGGCATTCACTACATGCATGTGTATTCACACTGAACTGCAGAAGGACTACTAGTGGTACATGGCAGTATATGTACTAGCTCGAACTTGGTTGCACTTTTGACTTGGTATATGCCCAATCATATTCCTTGTTCAAGGCCTCCTTCTGATACTTTTCTCAGATACCAAGTATCGAATAGTGCCACTTGTGGATCATGTATTGCTTAGCATTTGAATTGTGTTACTCGTGCAGATGTAGTATCTGAACGGTCTCCCCCCCACTGCGGATACCTTTCAGATTTTAGGTATCTGAAAGGTATCCGCTAGTGGGTACCTTTAAGATACTAGTGGATCCACATGGAACATGTCATACCTAGCAATTGCTTGTGGCTACCACTCTGAACCTATATCTGAATAGTATCCACTAGCGGGTAGCTAATGGAATATATCCCAATAAGTACCCGCTAGTGGCGACTTTGTTTTTTTGGGTACCTTCAGATATACAGCAAATTAGTACCGAAACTATCCCGCATAGTTCCGGAACTGTGCCATACTTTTTTTCTTTGCTTGGGTTTGCAAAGTTCTAAATAATTTTATCCCCTGAAAATCTTTCACTTAAACGTGTAATTTGTTTCAGAAGTAACATTTAAGAAATTTGCACAGGAGTCTCATGTAGATTGTATTTTTTTAAACAAATGCTTAGTTTTTCCTGGCAACGTAGATATGTATATATACAGTGTATTCACTTATCACTTTTGTGTTTGTTGCGAAGTCTATTTGTATCTCGTTATAATTGGAATGCCAATGTTATGTTTTTAGTTTAAAATAAACAATGCTCGAGAAGGTGAGCACACAAAGTGATTTTCTTATAATTTTGAATTACAGCTTGTTCCAGTACACTGTTGGCCTGCAACATCTGTGCCGCAAATACAAGTGTCCTGATTGTTTTCTTTGGTCAACCTCAGGATTCTTCCTTTGTAAAACTAGTATGAATACTTTTTAAAATGCAAAATTATAACCAGTTCTGTGTATAAATCTTGAAACAAGGTCTGAAAACATTTTGTTAACTCTTGTACTCCGAAACAATGTGTCTTCCCTAGCAAATAAGACCGGATCGGGATAGTTCCGATTATTGCTACCGGAACAGTATGGGATAGGTTTTCCACATGCCAAATTTTTGGTCCATATATGGTAATGGCTCTGGGATAAGTATTGGAACAGTATCCGCTATTCTACGGGTAGCTAGCATCGGATCGATCCCGGCTACTAGATCGGAATACAATCCCGCTACTAGTATCCGATCTATCCCGGATAGTAGAGGGATAGTCTCGGATATGTACCGAACAGTTATCGGGCTAGTTTCAATTGCCAAATTTTTTGTCCATATATGGTCATGGCTCTGGGATAGTATCGAAAACAGTATCGCTTTATTTTACGGGTAGCTAGTATCGGATACTATCCCGCTACTAGTATCTGATACTATCGTACTAGTATCGATCCATCCCGATACTATAGTCTCCGATAATATCCTGATAGCCACCTTGTTCCAGTGGTCTTGTCAGTTTCCCGCCAAAACGCCCCCAGAAGGGCGGCCATATTGTTGTAGTTGAAATTCCGTTTGTGATATAGGAGCACCTCTAAAGAGGATACAGTAGTTGCAGTCTAATACAATTAAGTTCATAACTTCACAATGACACTACATCCATGGAAATAATGAGGTAGTAGTGCATGTAGCTTAAAACACACTGATTCAAAATATTCAAACAAGGTAGGGTTTATACAGCCTTGCTTAACAAATTAGCAACTACAAAGAGTTCTTATAAACATGCATTGCATCATTTGATCAAAACCAAGAGCCTACATGTATAATTCATCTGGCCTGCAAGATAGGGCCATGCCGGAAGCTTTAGTTGAACACATTTATGGGTTTCTTTTGTGTGCATAACTAAAACTGTCATAGGATTACAAGCACCATGCAGAGATAGCACTCGCAGCAAAGATATAACAGCTAGCATGCCCCAGACAGAAACCATGTAGAAGATTAACATCCGTGGGATGAAGACTTCAGGATTAACACAGTGGGCAGTCACTCATGCATGGTATTCACACTGAACTGCAGAAGAACTATAGTGTACATGGCACGTGTTGTACAGCTAGGAATTGGTTGAACTTTGAACTTGGTATAGGACCAATCATATTCCTTGTTCAAGGCCTCTTCTGGATACTTTCAGATACCAAGTATCGTAATAGGATCCACGGTGGATTCATGTGATATGCTTAGGCATTTGATTGTGGTACTCTTGCAGATGATAGGATCTGAAAGGTACCCTGCGGGGGGGGGGGGGAATACCTTTCAGATATTAGGTATCTGAAAAGTATCCGCATTGTACCTTAAGATACTAGTGGAACCACATGGAACATGTCATACCTAGCATTTGCTTGTAGCTACCACTCAGATACCTAGTAATCTGAATAGTATCCACTAGCGGGTAGCTAATGGAATCATTATCCCCAATAAGTACCCGCTAGTGGATACTTTTGGGTACCTTCAGACATACAGCAAATATAGTACCGGAAACTATACCGTATTTCCGGGAAACTGTGACGATACTTTTTTCTTTTGCTATGGGTTTGCAAAGTTACTCCATAATTTTTACAGTGAAAATCTTTTTTAAAAAGTGTAATTGTTTAGGAAGTAAACATTGAAGAAAATTTGCCCAAGGGTCCATGTAGTTGTAATTTTTAAAACAAATGAGTTTTCGAAAGTAGATATGTAATTATACAGTGTATTTCACCTTATAATTTTGTTGTGCGAAGTCTATTTGTATTTCTTATAATTAGATGAAATGATATGTGTTGTAATGCAAAATTAGACCCAGTTTCTCAAGTATATCAAAAAATCATGGGAAACATCTTCATCACTCCGAAACATGTTAAACATGTTAACTGTCACCTCCAAAAGACTCCATCCATATCCATATCCAGGGATTTGATCACTCACGATGGAGGAACCCATCCCTAGAATGTTCCACAAATCTCTATCTTGGCCATTCTGTCCAAAGGGACCAGT
>JAMKCH010052097.1:0-10556 GCA_023653785.1 Ophioderma brevispina | reverse complement strand
TTCATTCATCTGTAGCCTTGGTAGGGTTATTAGGTTTTGTCGACGTGCAGGTGCCAAATAAACCAATTTTGCACAAGTGCATTAAAGTAGGGTCACTGTATTCTAAATCAGGCATTCCATGGGTGATTTCCACAAAAGGTCCACTTTTTGCTGATTTTTCTCAATAAAAAGGTCCAAATGTAGAGAACATTTGACAAAAAGTCCACGTTTTTGTGACGACGGTTCAAACAGTATTTTAAAAAAAAACTGTGTCGGGTCGCCAGGCATAATTTTAGCAAGAAATAGAATAACATTAAAAAGCATTTACAGGAGTAGATTGTTTTCTAGTTTAAATTGGCACTTTATTACCGAAACCTGTATATAAAGAATCTCATACTGATTTAAAGTAGATGTTTGATACATGAGGCATAAGATTGCATTAGAACCCATCCCTTGTTACAAACTTGATTCTCCCTTTGACCTTGGTGGTGACTTTGACCTCACAATATTGTAAGCTTTAATTTAACATAGTTACAAACACCTTCCTGTCATTTCAAATAATAAAAAAAATAACAAAACGCCCAATTGGGTGCAAAATGTGTTTAAAACGAATCCCAAGTTATAAGCTTTAATTTAACGTAGGTTACACCTTCCGTCAGATTTCAATAAAGGAAATATAACGCGCCCAAATTGGGCGCAATATGTAAAAACTGCATCGTAAGTTCGAGCTTTAATTTGATGTCGTCAAACTCTCCTATCATTTCTAAATCATTTCAAATAAAGAAAATAGAAAAACGCCAATTGGGCGCAAAATGTGTTAAACTGAAGCCCCAAGTTATAAGCTTTAATATAACTTAGTTACACCTTCTGTCATTTCAAAAAAAAAAAAATGAAAAAGCGCCCAATTGTGCGGCAAAATATGTAAACTGGCATCCCTAATTTACAGCTTTAATTTGATGGTTGTAAAACTCTCGCTGTCATTTCAATAAAGAAAAATAGAAAAAACACCCATTTGGGCGCAAAATGTTTTCAAACACTGAATCCCCAAGTTTAAGCTTGAATTAATGTAGTTACATCTTCCTAAGGTCATTTCAAATAATGTTACCCCTAAAACTTTCTTAAATATATTCCACATGTATGGTAAAGCTTCCATCCATTACGTAGTGTACTCTACGTGGCCTGATCTTTTTCTTATAAATAACTCTCCTATATTTTACTCACCCTTTATTATCCCTGCAACGTTTTAAAACCAACTCCCATTTTCCCAGCAGTCTTGGCAAGACTAAATAATCAAAGAATGCTTTTTAAGACCATTGAAACCTGAAATGATTTTATTCTTTTTCTGAATTGCATCGCCATGCACACCCAACACTATAACTCCAAAATTAATAGTAGGATTAGATCTTTTCATAAAAGAAAGCATTTAATGAAATGACCTTTCAATGAACCTAATGCTTCAATAGAAAATGACTCTATTCGCAATTTTGAGGGTACAGTGCTTTCTATAGTCGGGTCGCCTTAGCGACCCGAAACAAAATCCCAAAATTGATAATTTTAAAGGTGGTGACCCATAGATCACCAGGCACTTCCCCACTTATTCGCAACAAACTTGATAATTTTTATATCAGAAGAAAGGTTTGTGTATTCAAAGTTTCTCATTACCCTTTGTGAATTTAAGGCCCAGGCAATATCTTCTTTTGAATGTTATGAACAAAAATGTCTACATTGTGGTCACAATAAAATAACACCGTCTTCTTATGAAGCCCTTTTTATGTGGAAATTTAGATTGGTGGATTTGTGGGGAGCACATTGCCCCCCATGCCAGTAGATCACAGCACTATTCAATGTAACCTTCTAAGTATTACTTTGGTCATCTTACCAGACACCCTTTTAACAGTTTTAAATAATATATTGATGCTATGTTTGTACATTTACCCAGTTTATTAATTAAATTCGTTTAAACAATCATGTTTTAGGCAATTAGCTACAGACATTAAAGTCCAAATCGTACCTCTGTAGCCTTGGTATTGACCCTCATAGCCTGTCCCCATCCTCATCAATATATCTTAACACTAATTTGTACACACCCTGTCACAGCCCCAAGCACAGCACTGGATGACATTTAAACATGATAACAAATGTAGACTCTGACTTCCTCTATTCCGTCACATCGTATAAAGGGAGAGTCTTCAGTTCCCCTTGCCAGGTCTCACAGATGCTGTTTTTTTTTATATAGTAGAATCATAATCCTTGGCCTTGGGAATGGACATTACCGACTCATTTTAGACCAAACGATGACATAGCAACTTAAAATGAAATGATAATGCCAGAGAATGTGTCCGAATTAGAAACATGATCACCATCATCGCTCTAACATGCCCTTCATGGCAAAGAGGGGTTAATCGTAATTTTAACTTCTTAACCTCACATTTTTTACCAGTTTTCTTTTCAATATACTTTGTTCCTTACACAACCCTCACATGAAAAAAAACCCGTAATTTTAGCACACAACTTTTGGCCATAGTTTTTTTGGTTTGCAGCTTTAAAAACATTTGATCCAAGTGTAGGTTTTTTCCTTCTTGAACCCTTTTTTTTCCATCAAAGGTCATGAGAAAATACTTAACAAGTGGGAAAAGGAGAAACTGGTTAAGGATTAAAAAAAAGATAAACCCCTTTAGGCCATTATATCACATGATGTGCCCATGTGATTACTTGTGATGTGTGGGGGGAAGGCAAAAGAAGGGGCAAAAGTCTTAATCTGACTATGAGAAGAAAACTTGCTTGTCGCAGCTATGTGAAAGTATGACATTTCAATGTTATTCTACCGTTTGTCATTTCCACTCAGGCTTTGTGAGGTCAAAGGTTCATCAGGCCCTACAGAGGTCACATTTTCAAGTTAAACACATGGGCAAGTTAATTGGTCTTAATGCAAGGAGTAACAATCAGTTTAATTTGGGAGTCTTTTGGCTAGCTTTGACGACCGATTAGGGAGTTCTGGGTCGAAAAGGGTCAAAGTTGGCCCAAGTCATGATAAAGGTCACTGATCTTTTATACCTCTGGGCAGATTAATGTAAACTCTTAAGACACTATCAGTGATTTGAAAAATATTTGAAATTTGCAGGAACAAATAGCTTCAAAGTGCAGATAAGTCTGTAAATTCTCAAGTTACCTTTTTCTTTCCATCTGTAGAATGAAAGAAAAGAAGACAACGGCAGTGTTTCCAAGATACGATTTCTCCATCATTACGTGTTCTTAGTAAGTGGCCGTCCTCGGACATTAAATGACTAAATCTCCGATTCTGTCCTTTTAGGTTGCTTTTCGTCTGGTCTATCACTTGCAGGGTCTGTTAGGATTCCTGTACTTCGTGACGTACCATGCGAACATCTGATTTTTGATGATTTTTTTTTCGAGTTTGCTGATTTAGCACATCACTGATAGTGTTTAACCAAACCCACTTTTGACTGACCTTGAGGGCAATGTTTTGGTTGATATTTTGAGAAAAACAGAGATGGCGGCCAAGCCTATCAATAATAGCAACTCGCCCAAAATATCCAAAGAAAGTTACAGCAATATGGAGTGCAAACCCTTGGGCCATATATGACCAGGTCCCTCGTCCATTATTTCATAGTAAATATTTAAAACCTACCCTTAGATTTGGATTGA
Source organism: Ophioderma brevispina (assembly GCA_023653785.1). Lineage (NCBI taxonomy): Eukaryota > Metazoa > Echinodermata > Ophiuroidea > Amphilepidida > Ophiodermatidae > Ophioderma > Ophioderma brevispina. Next base: position 6,914 of record JAMKCH010052097.1, on the reverse strand, counting down.
TGTCTTCAGCTCTCGCATGGTTTTGGAATGAGAAAGATTCCTGACACATGTCAAATATTCAGAATTTTTCATCAAGAAATTTTAACCCAATGGCGACGTCTAAATTTGGAATTTCTGGCTGGCCTCCCCTGAAGAAAAATCACTGAGATAGTGGCTTTATTAACAGCAGCTTGCACTGGTCTAAGGTGTCAGTTGGCCTCCTATTCACAGTTCTATGGTATGGTGCTCTGTTCTTGCTAGAAGCATAGATGTAGTAAAGAAAGCAAGGAGGACTTCGTTTATGTTGGGACTAGGTTCTTGTCTCCAATTTGTCTCTTTATTAATATCGTCTACGTAAACACCTGCCGTCAATGCCTGTGTTTTTGGCTAGTGGGGCACATTGAGGTGAACCGTTTGCACAGCTCTCAAGGTGGCCATTTTGAGGTGAAATATCAAAATTGTGACGAGAAAAAAGAAAGCACAGGTGAGTGCTTGAACCTGTGTCTCATAAGAAAATCTGCTCACTCAAAATGAAATATCAATTCACATTGGCATTAGAACTTTCCTTTGGCTGCAAAGAAGGCTATATTGGTTGAGCCAATCAGTGCCATGGTGCGAATGGTGGTAAGGCTGAGATTAGTAGTCTAGTTTACACACAACCATTGCACGCAGCCATAGATTAATTTGGTGTAGAAAGGATTAGTGAGATAATGTCTATACCTCGAGTTACTTTCGTTTGTGGAAAATACGGATTCATATGATCAAACCAGCAGAAATTGCTCTACAACATATCAAAATTTGACGATAACATTTAGGTTTAGATTTTTAGATATTTTCTAGATATTTTACAATCCCATATTTTCACGGTCTACTCCGACTCTTAGCTTCGCATGCACCTTGTGTGTTTATATTCCGATCACACTTAAATTTCATTCAAAAAATATAAAAAATTTTTCTTTTCAAAATTGTCAGTACACATTCCACTCTATCTGCAAAATATAATTTGGTCAACAAAATCCCAGAATTACTAAAGAGATCTCACAATTTATACCCAGCTGTATTACGTCGACTCTAATGGTGTGTGTACCCTTAAAATATTTAGAAACTAATTTTCAATTGGTTACTCAAATGATTATAACATGTACTAATAATACGACTCACGCCTAATACTGACCATCATGAATTAGGTTTCATTATAGTATTTTGGGTATGAATTGCGCTGTTTAATAAGCCCTCGGCGCATAATTTAAAACAACTTCAATACCCCAATACTATGAATGATCCCTGTATTTTCCGTACTTTCAGCTAACAATTAACTTACAAAATCAAATCATTAATATCATATGTTGGCCTAACTTGCATGATTTATTACCACTTCCGCATTCATCACAGCAATCCATGTATAAATGCTTGTTTAAAAAGGTCATGTGACGTGTATTGGCCAATCGCGCACACGCCGCTCAAGGAGGTTAAACATGAACATTGTTGAAAGGCATCGGTGCCAATGGAGTAAACACTCTAATTTTTAATTCTTGGCCTTGGCAAGCAAATATTTAGAGAATAATTGTTTGGGCCTAAAAAACTTTTGAGTTATCTCAATAACCCCTGACTGACACTAGGCAATTTGGACTCATTTGAATGCATTTGCTCTGATTCAAATATGGTCATAGCTATTCATGGATTTTGAAATTTTTTAAACAAATTTTGTGGAAAAACGGACTTTATAACGCTGGTCTAGTCAGTGTATCCAACAAAGGGTTAAGTACTAACAAAGCTTCCTAAAACTATTTCTGACCTTCAATATCAGTAAAGAATCTACCCACAAAAAGTCTTTGTAGCGACTGATACGAAGAAATCTCATGTAAAAGGGAAGGCTTTAGTCGTGAAAACCAAATTTGTATTTGCCGAAGGGAGGGGGAGGAGCATTTAAATCTGATGTTTTTGACAGATGTATGTACACTGAAACTTATCTGATCCAGCCGCGATTTGCCACACACAACCGGCTTTATTTGGAATGTACATTGCAAGAAAGTGTCTAGTCATCATATTACTGCTTGTTTGTTTTGCAAATGCACCGTAGTGTCAAGGTAATAAGCCAGCGGGAAGCCCCAAAAAAATTCACAAATTGTCACAGTGACTTATTCCAGCCAAATGTGTGAAAATGAAGACCATATGCTCAAAACGTTGATAATTAACCCAATTTCCATCATTATGGCCCAAATTTAAGGCCAAGGTTGGTCACAAGATTTAAGAAATGCAGAAGATGTTGCTTCCCAATTTGTTATAAATGTATCAAGCCAGGGTACCGTGTGGTTTGGACGCTTATGGAATGACCAGTGGTCTGACCTGTGGTGTGACTTGTAATGTGACCGGTGGTAGTGTGACCTGTTGTTCGACTTCTAGTGTGAACTGTGGTGTGACTTGTGTGGGCCTGAAGTGTGGTGTTTGACCTGCTGTGAGACTTGTAGTGGACCTGTGGCCTGACCTGTGCTTTAGACTGTGGTGTGACCTGTTGTGTGACCGGTAATGTAACCAGTGGTCTGACCTGTGGTGTGACTTGTAATATGACATGTGGTGTGACCTGTGTTGTGCTTGTGGTCTGACTGTAGTTGACGGTGGTGTGACTTGTAGCGTAAATGGGTTTGACTTGTGGTCTGACTTCGTCTTGGACCTTTGGTGTGACCTGTTGTTTGACTTGAAGTGGAAATTGGCATGATATGTGGTGGATTGTGTGGTGGTGATGTTAGTGTCTCGGGTGTGAACTGTGGTGTGGATTGTTGTTTGCATCACCGATGGTGTGACTTGTGGTAGACTGTGGTTTGATCTGTGGTATGAGGTGTTAGGGTGACGGTGGTGTGACTTGTGGGATTGACATGTCTTTGACTGTGGTATGACCTTATGGTGTGACCTGTTGTTTGACTTTCTAGTGTGACTGTTGTTCTGACTTTAGTGTGACCTGTGGTGTGACTTGTGGTTTGACTTGTGGTGTGACTTGTAGGGGGTGTAACTGTGGTGACTGCGTTGGCTGTGTCATTTGAAAGATCTCAAAAGCCACAGACTGACCTAAAAGATGTAACTTGTTTGGACTCATTTATGTATATTGCATGCCGATTCCAAATATAGTATAAAAAGCCTTAATTTCTGAGGTTTAAATACAATTGAAAAAAAAATAATTTGAGAGACAGATTTTCTACGGCGGGGCCCCAAAGCTGTACATACTTGAAAGCAGTGACAGAAGTATAATGGCATAATTCTGATATATGGTAAAAAGGGTGAAAAAATATACCGTTGTGTCAAAAAAAAACACAACACTTGGTGGCAGGCGCCATAAGTTTTGAACAAAAGTAAGTGACTACTTATTCTTTGTTGTAGGATAAGCGGGGGAAGGGAGGGGGGGGGGGGTTGGGACTGTTAGCTAAAATTCCTGAAAAGTCATAAAGGTACTCTCTTCAAATGAAAGAGTGAAAAAATCACTCTGAATTTAGAGTAATTTAATTCACTCTAATCGAGTGGCCTTTAGCTCTAAAAAAGATCGAGAAATGCATCCTGACACCTTAACTCGCGGGTGAACGAGCTTACTCTGTTACGAGTGGCTTAAAATGCCACTCTTCTTCAGAGTGAAGCCACTCGGATTCTTGTCGACCGGAGTTAGCCTAAAAAGAGGGAGAAAATGCTCATCTTTTCGGAGTGAACTAATCAGAAACGTCGCAAATCGCGTGATTATTTTCAAACAAAATGGTGGAAGAGTGAAGTGAGACCGTACGCAAACGGTTGAACGAAGTTGAAATGAGTGAGAAATCATAGATATCTTCACGGGTGAGTATATTGTGTGTCGGTCACAGTTCATAGCATTTACGGACAAAGTGTGGAGAAGCATTAAATGCTTATTACTGTATTATCACTCGTAAATACGGTAGTTCCGCGCCATGCTAGGCTTACACATGTAAGAAACGCACAACATGCATGTCAGGGGCATGCATGCCATGATCGTACACGTCATGAGCGCCACAATCCTGCATGTCTCACTGAATCCTGCCAATGATGCACCACACTATTCATTCATGTCCGATGCTATGAGTTATGACCTACAATACAATATACTCATCAAACAAACAAAATTCCCGAAGAATCCCCGGAAGCATCCACAACTCTTAAGAGTGACTAGTTCACTCTAAAAAAGGAGTATCAGTTCACTCTTCCTTAGAGTATTGTGTTCACTCTTTATTTTGAGTGGATCTCACTATAAAAGATGCGTCACTCAGATGGCACTTATTTGGAGTGAGATTTCACTCTTTTAGAGTTTTTTCACGCTTTCGTTTTAAAGGTAGAGTCAATAGTTTATTAAGATATGACCTCACAATCAAGTAACCGCAGAAACCATTTTAAAAATGAGGAGCTGTTAAACACAAGACTGGCAATGAAGAAAAAGAATGCAAAATAATATCTTGAGGCAATCAAACATAATTGCCCCATTTCTTGCAGAACAACTTCTACGGGTCAAATGACCATTTCATAATTATGAGTATAGCGAGTGTTAATAATAAAAACTTAATTTATTGGTGATAAAATATGTTAAAGAAGATATATATATGACCAGTTATAGACAAACTCCACATACATAAATGATGTGTTGGGCTTTCCTTTTTTTTTCCAACTGCTTGTTTATGAAAATGTGACAGTCTCACTTTATGAAAGTAAAACCCATGCTTTCAACACAAAACTCCATAACAATATCGTATATTTCCCTTCTGTCATTAAATTTGAGTTAAATATAACTATTTGTGTGCTGTCCAAAAGATGAGGAATGATTAGCTTATCTAATTGTCTTATTTGGACAATACGAAGAGTGTGTTGATCATACATTCCAAATTCGATCTTAAGGTGTAAACATGCATGGTTATAGCGTTATGCCAATGACAAACATTAGATGTTACTATATGTTGCAGCACATGTCTTTTAAAACGGGGAAAATGGTGGTTGGACTGGTGGTTCTGGACGCAAAGCTTACAGTGCCGTATTTGTAGTTAATAGCGACTTCAATTTGGTTTAAATGGGTCCTGCCAGGTTATTGATTCTGGTGGTCGATCTTAAAAAATATTGACTTACCTTATGAACTTGTCAGGGATATTGCTAATAGTCCCATCTTACATTACAACAAAGAATAAGTAGTCACAGCTTTGTCAAAAAATTATGGCGCCTGCCACCAAGTGTTGCGTTTTTTGGGACCCACACGGTTACACAGGGTAACTTTTATGATTATTTCAATAAAACATTGCAAAGTATATACATGTAAGAACATCGTCTCCTGAGTGGGCCGGGGTCAAAGGTCATCTGAGGTCATTTTTCCCAAACTGTTCAGAATTATAAAAAATTGCTTGGTGTATGTATCCAAATAATGTTGATTGATTTTCATAATTAAGATATAAGGGACACGTGTTGGTGACCTTATGTACTTTGGCCCCCATTTACAAACAGTGATGGCAAACGTGTGCGTGTTCGGTGAATACTGCATTTTTAGTTTAAAAACTAAAATAAATGTGATGAAAAATTGGAGTGAGGAGGAGGAGATGGTGGCAAAAGGAAGGAGGGAGAGGATGGTGAATAATGATGCATTATTATATTAGGGCAATTTGTGATCCACAACCTCATCCCCCGACTGAAAAAAAATTTAGATTTTTATATCATCTGAATGTTAGCATAATTTTTTAAACTTTTTTAATAAAACTTTTTAACAGGCAAAAAAATGAAACCTGAGAACTACAGTGACGTTGCGAAGGGACCAAGAGGGGTAATAATGAACCATAAGGAGTTTGCCAAATAAGATGGGTATAGAATATAGGATCTGTCTCATGATTTCAAAGCATCATCAGGAGAGTTTCAAGGTGCAGTTTCCGACGGAGTACACTGAATGTGTTTATGCACCAGGCTTAATCACAGCAGTATCGACCATTCAGACGAGGACTGTTCAGATGTACTTTCGGCTGAATTCAGTCAAAATAGGGTTGGAGATAAACGCATGTGCGTGCCAGGATGTTAACGCCTTCAGCATGCAACATGCGGCTTTTTTACCACTAAACTCAATTTTTGCTCATTGCATGGAGGAAATTGGGAAACACGTACACTGGATCTACAAGGAAAAGGCAATGAACCGGCCCATTTTTTTCCTCTCAGCCGTAGATAAAATGCCCTGTCATGTAAATCACACCGGAAAAATTTCAGACTTTTTTCTGTTGGAGTGGTGTTTAGGGGATTCACTGATTCTTACCTAAGGAATATATTAAATTACTTATGTGGTGAGTGTGGCGACGCCTTGATTAAGAACCTCAATTTGGAAATGTCAGCAAAATATTACACAAGGTTAGCTAAGGTGATTTCCCACTTTGTTGGCATTTTAAGGGAAACAGGGTGCAGGGGAAATGGACGCGTATCTGAACCATTTAGTAGATGTTGTGGGAGAGTGTGGCCCAACTGGTTAGGGTTATTCGCCTTTGGGCAGGAGGTCCCCGGTGGCGGTTCAGACGGGGCCTGTTGATTAAAACTGGAATTCCGTTCTCCCCGTGGTTAGGGTGCCATCCTGCAGGAAATCGGAGTCAACCCTTTTACAATGCTTCTACCTTGAGAGGTGAAAGAATTAAGGGCCAGTTACCAAATACATTGTGTATATGTACATCAAAATATATCGGGCATAAATGTGTACTTGCATGCTGTTATGACGTCTCGTGGACGCCTAAGGTCAGAAAATACCGTTCAAACACAAACAAAGGAGCCCTTGTGCCACAAGTGATCTGAATTTTTATAGAATAAACAGATTTTAAGGATTTGTTAATTGGTGCACGAATTTGGTATGTCCAAAACATTAAATAAATCAAATTACGTCAATCACCAAACAATTTATAACTGATACTTATGGTTCAAAAGAGGCGTTGCAGTTCAAC
>JAMKCH010052096.1:0-10203 GCA_023653785.1 Ophioderma brevispina | reverse complement strand
TCAAACTCTTATTACTACTTGTTTTAAAAAACGAATGTTATTATGATGGCTGTACACGAAGGGAAAAATACATAAATTAATCTAGTAAAAATAGAACTCTACATAATTATGTCATTTAATTTACATAATTTACTTAATTTAGATACAAAATGTCCTTACTTTAGGTAACAAATTTTACTTAAATAATATGGAGTTCTATTTTTACAATAGTGTATTTTTTACCATATTTTTCTCTGTTTAGGTTGTGTTTGGTCAGTATCTTCCAAAAGGTTGACCTTCCGTCATGTAGACCTGTACACACTAAAAACGCCAAGTCCACTATGCACCGACTAAAAACATGGTCAAAATTATGACCACAAAAGGGTACTTTCGCACGTTTTTGACCCAAAAGTGTCAAACATTTTAACCCCATTTTTAGTCGCTGCACAGTTGACTCAAACGGGGTACAACTGACCCCGTTTTGAAATATTTAGAGTGTATAACATTTGAGTCCATTTTGAGAGAAATCTGTGTTCTTACTATTGGGTCTCTGTATCACGCAGCATAAAGAATTGCAATGCATATGGATGCAGGCCATGTAAACATTGGAGTATTTAGAGCCAATAAATCTATTGCAACTACATACCTCTCCATGGTGTGACATCCTCCTTATTCTCCAATGCGTAAAATAAACGTTACTTGACGCATTATCTATGTCGTCGCCCCATCTGAGGACACTGAAGGAAAACGTGTTGTCAAGGACAGAATAGACCGGATTCAATAGCCAGCCATGTTGGTGGATATACGCATTCCAGTACTACACCTGTCAATGATCCTTGTTCAATCGCTAAACTGGATCGATTGACAGGTGAAGGTATTGTAGTCCTGGATGTAATGCACTTGTCCACCACCTGTCTGGTGGCGGAGCATATGAATACGGTCTATACGCGACCAATTTCCTAGCTGACGTAATTGGACTGTGCATGGCAAACAATCTCGTTAACGTTTCATAAGAAGTCCCATGATGCAAATGAGGTATTACAATTGATTCCGTCATGCTCTGTATAACGTTGTGCACGAGTGCTTGACGGAATGAATGGCAATATCTCATTGCATCCATGGGAACTCTATATGAAACGTCTACCCCAATTCGGCCGTGAATAATAATCTGTGAACTTTAAGCTTTTACAGAAAGTTTACTTACGTGAAATGAATGTTTCCGCGATCGAAACCGACCTCAAATGGTATTTTAACAATTTTACATCATATTGTGTCTACATGCCCCGCCCATACTTCACATTGAAACGATCACATCCGCCCGCGCTGATTGGCAAAACCTTGGCATAAATTGGTCGCCCTTCGCCCCTGACTATACAAAAAGTTTTTCTTGAGATACAATGGCAAGCAACAGCAATGATGCATAAGACCCATGTGTATGGCCAGCCCAATTGTCAAAATTTATCAACACTCAGTTTCAAGTGATAACCTAGTTTTTCACTTAATAAACGCAAATTTTCTACAACTATGTTTATCATTGAAAAATCAGTTTTGGATGATAAACTTAAGTTTATCGCAGAAAAAATGATTTTTATCCATGTAATTTTTTCAACTGATCATTTTGTTTATTAATAAATTTATCAATTTATAAATTTTGGGATAAACTATTTCAAAAGTGTTTTTCGATTGATAAACCATTTTGTCAAGTTTTGGGGCTTAGTGTTTTTGAAAAAAGGATTATCACTCAAACCAGTTGTTTTTAATTTTGTTTTTTGTGGGCAAAACCGAGTTTATCAATCGGTAACCGTTGTTTTTCAAGAAGATCTGCTTCACTTTGCAACCTTTTTTCAGTGATAAACCTTGTTTTACGATTTTGGGCATTTTGTTTGATAAAGTAAGTGGGTTTGTTGTGAAAGGAACCCAAAGTGGTCTTTGGGTGATTGGGAAGGGAAATCGGGGTTAGTTGAGGAAGGACGACGGGGTAGTTTGGAAAGGACCCAAGGGTGGTTGAAAGGTCGCCCATGGTAGGTTGGGAATTGACCAGAGCTATATTGACGGCGGCTTTTGTGTAAAGATCGCATGCCACTCATGGCGAAAAAACTGTTTTTTGAGGCATTCGGGTGCTTTGCGTCGGCGATTCTGTATTTTCTAAAGTAATACTATGTAGCCACCCCCTTTTGGAGAGATTACCGTGTGACTGATTATCACCAAGAGGTTCTTATACTAAGAGGCAAAACGTTACGATATCTTTAGAATACCCGTCTCGCATGTTTGCCGACCACAAAGAAAACATAGATAACCAACAATAGAAAGCATGCTGCCTCCGCTTCTTCCACATCCTGTGGGTGCGCTTTGCAGATACACTAATCGGCTCTTGAATACAAATTAATGTATTGTGTAGAAGGTGGGCAGGTGTATAATCGTGTACCTGATCATTGTGCTTCAGATACCTCTTTTTTCTCTAATGCAATGCGCGCTTAGGTGAAACGATGTATTCATTGAGGCGGGTTATTTAAAACAAGACGACTGATTGGTCATTTCATTCGTTTGTGTGGCCATGGGTAGACAAAATTTAACCACCCAATAGCACCCAACATCCAAACTGATATTTTGGCGGATTGTTTGTATCGAATTTGACTTTGTGTGTATACAAGCACCCAAACTAATAATTATTCCGTGCAATATTCAAAATCCCAGCACGGACGACTGATTTGAATGGGTTTTCACCCCCTTGGATTTCTACCACCCATTAAGCCTTGTGTTCCCTCCATTGGTGCTAACGCACATTTGTACCCAAATGGCTTCGTCTTTAAGGTAACGGTTTATTTGCCCGGGACATGTTGACAATGGTAGCTAGGACCTCTCTCTCTGCCTCTTAAATCATTAATATCGCTAAAGCGCCCTATTTATATTTTGAATATTGGCTCTCACTATGGTTTTGTCCAATCTTTAAAAAAAAATCGTCTTTTTTAGAGTGGGACCTAACTTCTTTAACCCCTATGTGGGTTCCTTAGGGTCCCCACTCCTGATCCCCCCCATTCATAAAAGTCTTTTCGACCTCAACCATCTCTCTCGATCCGTCTCTCAAACTGTGTACAACAACCGTATACGCGGGACTTTGATAGTGGACCCACAAGACAGAAAAAAAATCTGCCTCCAAAATGTCCACGTGAAAAGTGGGGATATCCACCATGCATTTTTGGGTCCCACTTTTGGGAAAAAACGGATACACTCAATTCTTACACCGGTGTGGATGATCATAATCCCGGCAGGTATCATAGTCCCGGCTCCCATAGACGACATGGGAATAAAGCGTGAAACTAGATGTTGCGTGAATGAGTCAACTGAATCGATTGCCATATTGTTCACCATTGTTCCCGGGCTGACTGTGAGCCCGGAGGACATATCTCCTGCCACACCGGCTCCTCCTCTCCGACTGCGCTCGTCTACAGCGTTCGTATGTGAAGTTTTGTGAATTGAATGTTACCTTGTATTGTAGAAATCTAGGCTATAACCCCTCCTCTTTTGGAGATAAATCGTCACTTTAAAAGTCTCATTTAATTTATGCAGTTCTTTTGTGCCATTAATTTTCGTAAATTACTTTAGAATCAGAGAAAGAGAGAGTATTTGTCTTATTGCAGTTATATTTCCACAGTAAACACACCACGAACACTTCCTAGGTCGGAGTGAAAGAGGCCATTGTCCCTTAAGTATCATGGCAACTCTCCACGGGTGCTATCATGTTACAAAATGCACATGAGTTATTTTGGTAGCTTGTGAAGTGATTTTTCCTAAAGGCTAACACAGGCCAACTAAAGACGGTGATATTGTAAATTCTATGTATGATCCTATCTACTTGCTACTGTAAACTATATTGTTTTAAAATTAGCAACAACCAAATCTCCACCAGATGTGATGGACATCACTTGGCCAATACAATCCCTTGACGATGCACTGCAGAAATTCACCAGTGGGACTAAACTTGTGAATGTGTCCAGTGTTAATCTTGACGACTTGCTCCATGCAATTTATATGTATCACATCATCAATACATTCCTCTTGCTCCCGTCCCGTGTCACTTTTCCACATCTTCTTTTTTTGGTTGAACAATTTTTCATTGCCCGTGGTTTCTAGCGCTACTACCTTGCTGTACACTGAATCGTAAGGACGGAAATGATACAGAATCAGATTCTTGCTATTAACAGTCATCCTTCCCCATCGGCCCTCATGTTTCTTGTATTTGTTTTGTTAGCTACCTTACCATCAGGACCCATGAAGGGTAAATAGATTCTGATCCATCAGTCACGAGTATTTGTCTGTCGTTATCCCCACCCGCACATTGTAACACGACATTCGCATTGGGATCATCACCAAGACATTGACATGAATGATATTTGCCTTTCACATCAAAAACTTTCACGTACTTCGTGATATCCACAACAAAGATATGTCCTTGCGGTGATACAGCCACATTTCGTAGCCAGTATATCTGTTCATCGGGGTCTGTTTCCGGGCAGTTTATGGTATTTTGTATCTTCCGTGTTTGTCGATAATGTAAATCTTGTTCCATTCAGTAACCACTATCTCCCATTAGAAGCATGCCAATACGTTTTTACTCTCAATGGGACCCCTTGTTGCTCAGATGGATTTCTCTAATCAATGACCACTCACTCATGATGTATTGCTGTAAAGGTGCAAATCAAAAGGTAGTTGGATTCATCTGAAACAAGTAGGGACATTGATATGTGAACTCTCTCGTTGCACTTTAATTTTTACACCACAGTCGGTGTTAATGTCAATTTTTTAACACTGCCGGTGTCAAATTGACACTACTGGTATTAATTTAACCTCTCCTGGAAGCAATACGGGACTGCATCCTCTGTTGTTAATTAACACCACACTTTGGTTGGTCACATTCATATTTGTAACGTCTGCTATTGAGTAGAAAACGTTTGCGTTTGTTATTTTGTGCTTCTATGGTAACCTGTTGGCCTCTAACAAATCATAAACCGAAAATTATGCTGCAACACCGAGTGGTGGGTGTTAAATCCTAAATTTTAAACAACACCAGAAACTAACATCGTCAAACTTGACACCGACTTGGTGTTAACCTTTTAACACTCCGGTTTGCAGTGAAGGGGTGTCTTCAAAACACTGAACCATCGTTTGATGGCGGTCCATAATATAGCGCTGGCTGTTCATTGGTTTAGGATAACTAGAACGCGATTCAAGGCAGCGAAGGACCATTCTCTGTGAAGTTTTCTCCCGCTTCAGGAGTCTTACGGGAATTAAAGCTCATCACACAATGACAAGTGTACAATGAGCTTTTTTCTGTAGGCCTACGTGGAAGCGGTAAAAATTCTATCACAATCTATTTGAATACCGTTCAGAGCCTTCCGCTGATGATCATAACCAAGGAACTTTTAACAACTCTGGGTTCTGATTAAGATATAGGTTTCCCAGTTAATTTCGCACTTGTTAATTGATTTTATAAAAAAACAATTTGGAATTCGTCCTGAAAATGGACTCGCGAGAAAACCAGAACCAATTTTATTATTCTTTCACGGATGTTCACTTTTGTGTCATTCTATTTCCACTTGTGTTATTGATATTCTCAAATCCGTTGACAAATTCGTCCCGCGTGGGATGGACTCTGAATAGCACAGGTTATTTCGTCCTTTTATAATTGGATTTTAAGAATCTTGTCTTTCCTATTCGGCGGGGTGTTCTTAAATGGAATAAATTGTTTATTACATGATACGATAGCCACCTGCCAGACCATATAGCGCCAAAAATAGTCAAAAATCGTAGAAATCAAGTTCAAACACGAACTATTTTATATCTAATTGAAAGTGAAATATTTCCTTATTTAACACACAGTTGTATTTTTCAGCGCAAAAGACTAAACCATTTAGACGTGGGGAAAATGTTTTTGAAAAGACAATGGAGAACAAGAACTCCGACCATCACAAGAGAATCATTCTAAAATGGTTAAAATAGGCCTTGTTATACCCAGACTAAGTTGAATGAACGATCATGAATATTCAATGAAAAACGACGAAATTTGCTTTTTTGACGGACGAATCAATGACACCAGGTTGAAATAAGTGACACAAGTGAATATCATGTTACAGAATAATTAATTGGTTTGGGCTTTCAGCGATTCAGATTTTCCGGGAAAATCAACTGGAAACTGAAAATCGAAATTAACTGGGAAAAGCTATATTAAACAATATAAATTAACTATTTTCGCATATAAGTACGATTTTGCACGACTCCCATTTTCTGAAGAAGAATGTGACAATTCCATTTTCCCCCTTATCCTAAAAATAGTTCTACTGGATAATGTAATACGGTGTAATATTTATAAGCTTTTCACATGGCATATTGCAAACATTTGCACCACATAGCATTTAATGGTATATGGTTTTTAATCCATGCCAGAAGTGGTGCCTTATTCCCAGGCAACTTGATCTCGCACCTTTCGGGATGCAGTTACATGCCATAGACTTAGCATTGTGATCATTTTGATCGTGCGTATCAGGACTTGAAAAACGTGATTCATTGAAATTTACCGGAGCACGTGTAATACTTGAGGGCAAATAAGAGAACCCTATTTATTGATTGACCAATGGCACTGTCTACTTGCCTACTAGCCCTGCCAACTACGTCATCGTGACGCGTGCTATACACAATGCAATTTTTCGGTTACCACCCTAAAATAAGACATTAATTAATATGAATTATCACTTCCTGGTAGTGCTTACTTCCCATACCTTCACTAGTCAACTGAATGATTCAACCTAGTTTTTGGTGAGTCAGCTCTAATTGGCTGTATTCAGGAATGGCCAGCTGATGGAGAAAGCCATTACTCCCGTCAAGATATTTCCTGCACATTCTTTTGCCTCCAAGATTTGTGACATGCATGATTCAATTGGGCATATTTAACAGCACCATCGCATTGTATCGTATACATTTTAGTATTGAGCCTTATAGAGTCGCACACAAACACTGGAGAAATGTCAATCTCGGCCCCATCTCGGCCTCCAGTGCTACGTTTCCTTTTTAATAATAGTGTGACTTCCTTAACTTGTACCTACAAAAGACAAAGTTCCTTATCTGGATTTGTGTTTGAATAACCTAAAGCACCATCTGATCTCCATAGTTACATTCAAAATAGGATTTTGAACTTACGATGTTTAACAGATCACATGTTGTCATAAACGGTCTGCGAATCCGGTAAATATTGTCGTTGACCGACTTTGGTAGAGTTTTGGGCTATTGAAACTGTGGGATGGAATTCAGAATAAAGAATTGGTATCACTTAAACAAAAAATTAAATGACTGGTATTGCTTGCATCAGATCCTACCCATTCTAATTGTGGCAGATAATGATTTCTTTAACGGATTATGATTCACCCCAATACCCGTAAACATTACCTATATTTATACATATACAAAGTATGAAAGTTTGGACTGAACTTAAACTTGTTGCATAATCCCTTTATTCTCTCCTTTAGCTAGTTTACATCGGATATCCCGCCAATTTGAAGTTTTTGACTCAGAGATTTCTAGAAGGGGGGCGCCCTCAATTTCTACACATCGCGTTTGCATATGAATGCTTGTCCACATACTATCATTGTGTTAAATAGCTAAGCTCAAATCGATGTCCTTCATAAAATCAAAACTTTGTAACAATATTCCGGATTGAATTTTTTGTTTAATATCCCTCATGTTCCTATAGGAAAATCTGACGTCACCGCAAAAAGGAGTTTAAAGACTTTCATTTAACCCTAGTCTACATGAGCCCATGTAAATCGTAAGGGGTATCCAACGATAAATGGCAGAGGTCATTGTTGAATTAAGTGAAACTTGGTAAAGTGACACACATTGCTGGCCATTCACCAAAGTCCCTCAGAATGTCCCTGAGAAAGAGATACCTTACCAAACTCAAATCTTAACCCCATTTGTATTTTCAGTAGTGGTTAGTAGCATCTGTAATTTGAGAGAGTAAATTCTGGAGAATCAGCTACACGCAGTTCATTAACGCATGTCCTTTATTTGGAATTCTGCAATATGCATTTTGGTGTGTGTTTAATGCCCGGTTCCGTTAGCCGACAGGTCACCCAGTATATTGTTCACAATGAAATTGTTGACGGGGAATTTCATCATGGGCTTTCACAATACAATATGCAAACGACTTGCTATTGTCCACATTTCCCTGCCACGTCTGCAGTTCAAATCGATGAACATCAGGCCATATTAAACATATGAGAACTCAATTCCGTGATGCCATTAAATGCAATGTTATACATTGTTTCCAGGTTTCGCTTTCTTAAAGCAATAGAGTAATACGTACACAGACCTTTTTTGTAGCACACAATTCAATTAATGCATTTGGGATGCCTTTACATTTTGTTGGATTTCTATAAATTCGAGACACCTTTTTGCAAAACTTCATCTTCAAACTGTCAAAAATTTCAGCGCCTTAATCCGTTGTTTTTCAACCCAAATACCCTTTGCACTTACAATTACCTAAAGCCTTAGATATGAGTTGACATTCCGCAACAATACTACATTATTATAATGAATTCAGGCAGGCCCGTAGCGTAATGCATGGATTAACAGCTGCTTGTCCATTCATATACCATGCACAAAAACCCTTAAAACAACAGAAGTTTAAAAGCAGCACCATTTTATTGAAACAGGACCTTCAACATGACCACGCGGACCTTACATCTAAAGCGGCTTTGTACCCAATTGTGGGGGGGGGGGGGGTGCGTCGCACCCCCACACCTCCCCCCCCCCCCATGGCTACGGCCATGAATTCAGGTATTGGGCTATCAAAATCAGGACATTTTCAGAGTGTTTTCCCACCAGCTATGAGGTCACAGCGATTCCATTGCCTTCTCGTGGGACAAGAAAAAACGCATGTTGGCGTGACTCCTGATTGACTGGGGAGCAGCCTTGCCGGAACCACCGTAGGTGGAGTAGCTCACGATAGGGCTTTGGCGGAACTCTTTCAACATGTTTCGTAGTGAAAATACCAGGTAACACCTAAAAAACGCCCCCAGATATATTGATGCAAAGGCCCAAACGATTTAACATTGTATCGCTGGAACGCCTTGAATGGTTTCAAACAGGGTTGGGAGACCTGAAAAACATACGAAAAAAGCAGACATCTGAGCCAAAAGTGAATTTTATGATTTTATTTAAATGGGACCCGTGACGTCACGATAGGCATCAGAGGGGGGGAAGGATGGGCAATTGGAGGGGAAGGACAAATGATTCACATGACATGCATGATTAAGCACGTCTTCGGAAGCATTTGATGCTCGGGAAACGTCATACAAACAATCTTTCTCTTCAAATTGATACCAAATTGACCGATTTTGGAGTAATTGTTAGATCGAATCATTATTCGCTACTCAAGTGTAAATTTAGAATTTTTTGACGTGTTTTAAGTAGGTAAGGTTAACCAAGCTAAGTATTATATTTTCAACACTAATAACTAAATCCGCTTAGCTCAGCGGTTAGGCCCTTAGTCCGTGATCCTGAGATCTCAGGTTCGAATTCCATCCGGGCCGCACTATTTTTTTCTCCTCTTTCATCTTTCCTAAATAATTAATTTTAGGACATAATGTTATTCCAAGTACTAATTAAGATTTTATTCATTTTTTTCGAAAAAATACGTGTTATAGGTTCCGGTTCGGACCACGAACAAATGATACATGTACAAGAAGAAAAGTATTGTGACTACCGAACCCAAAGGATGGTGAAAGGCTGGGCCATACACTAAGCAAATATTATCATGATCTGAATGATGAAAAACATCAGCCAAAACAGTAGGTGAGAGGTGCATTCCCGTATGGGTAAAAAAAAAAAAAAGGCATTCCTCTCACCACCCGAATCCTTCATCAACAACCAATCATTCTCCAAGCGAAGGAGCTAAACACAAAACTATGTGCAACATCAAAAACAGTTCAAGACAGTACCTACACAGTTACATTGAAATCCCTTCAGCCATGCCTTCAACAAACAAACCCAAGGCCCTTGGGTATTTGGAATTTTCATTATTGATGAGATATGCATTATTGGCGCATGTCTATACCCATCAGCCCCCACCCAATGCGCCCCGGGGGATGCGCAACAACATCTACAAAATATTACAGCTGGCCCCTTCATATGGCCAGCGCAACCACCATGGCATTTCTAGGCCTATCTCTG
>JAMKCH010052095.1:0-10178 GCA_023653785.1 Ophioderma brevispina | reverse complement strand
CATATATTTCTTACTGACATGGTGCTAAAAGTAAAAACAAATCAAAAATCGTCGCTTTTATTTAAAGTTCGCCCGTGTGAAAACCTTATTTATGGATAGTTATCGTTCGATCTCTTCTATAGGGCAGCTAAGATTGTCAATTTGGGGCTAAAATACCGCTAAAACCTTTTTGGCCATCAACAGATTTTAAACATGTCCCTATTGTCGGTAGAAATTCCCCGGGGGAATACTGTTTATAAGTCCTGTTTTGTGTTGCGGTTTGGACAAAAACGAAATACAAACGCAGGTTTGCTGATGAAGGGGCCTTAAAGCGGAACCCGTTAAAGAACAAAACAACGACGGAATTACTCATTGCAAAACAAGAGTGGAAATCGCGCAAAGACAACTCACCGTGATAACATAGAACATGAGTGGGGGGGGGGTTTTTTTTTAGTTGGGGGTTTTGGGCTTGGGTGAAATAATATATCACAATATTGTTGGCAAATTGATTTTGGTCGAGTTACAGACGCACTGCCCATCTTTACTACCTCCAAAAATTAGTCATTCGCTGGGAATACATCTCATACGAAGTTAGCACAGTCGGAATACTCCTGAAAATCATAAAAGGTCCTCCCAAATAAGCTTCAAATAAAATTAGAGATTATACTCGTCGCAAGGAAACAAGTGTTGTGCTTATCTGGTTGTGGTTGTATTGGGTTAAGCCCCGAGGAGAACTCATCTACGTGCATAATACTTCGTATGGGGGAACTCATCTACAATGATTTTAATACGAAAATATTGCCCAATTTATTCTGTAGATATGTGGAAAGATTGTATTCTATGGAAAGATGGCTAAATATACATGTTGTCTACTTATCATGCCAATTAAATAATTCTTAATTATACAATACAACAAAATACACAAATTCTAAGGTGACCTGCAGCAATAAAAACCATGGAACCGGACCAGTTAGCTCAGGGTGGACTCTGAATCCATAATTACGATCGATCGCAAGGGTCGAGCCTCCCTGAGACGTCGTGTGCTGGATGTTCCTTGGACAAGCAAATACGGTACTTTTATCATCGACCTAGGCGGTATTGAGGTAGTTGGTACTTGTGGGTTGCGATGGTTATACTGTAGGTCGATTTAGGGTTCGCGCCTACATATAGAGCTTTCGTCCCTGCATGCTTCCCAGGAAATTGATAATGCGTTTATGGTGTGGTACGGGCCCTGTGACCAACGACAATCTGTCAAAGTGTGCGAGCCGTGTTGCCTTGAAGTCGGTTTGGCATAGTGCACTATAAATCACCGCAATTTATTTTTAAAGGAATATTATTTACTTTCTCGTGCTGGGAAATTATGTAGAACACATAAAGTCAGTGACATTTGAGACGGTTCCCCAAATCTCGCCGGAAATAACCAAAAAAACAAGGACTAGGGCTTGTTGGATTGATTTCAATGCATTTTGGGGGATTTTAAAATCCCATGAAAAAAATAATTTGAAATGTTTTTAACAGAAAAAAACATTGACCAAAACGTCATGCGTGTGTCGAGCGCACTCGAAATCCGAATGCTAAGAGTTAATTGAATACCTCACCTAATATTGAGCGCAACCAGTTTTCAACATAACAACAAAATGTGAGTGAGAAGAGCGGCAAGGCGCCTATAACCTCTTAGACAAAAACGCAAACCTAAGAAATTAGAAAATAACATTAAAAGATCATTGATCTTTATGATAATGTTGGTTTTACGGAATAATGGTAATTATATGCGCTATTTTTTACAATAAAAACAGAATCGTAATATATTATCCAGCTCATTTTTATTGATAAACTTACAAGGAAGGTGATGGAAGGGGAAAGCGGGGTTGTGAGAGATTTTTTTTACCTCCCCATCCTACTCAAATGCATAATTTTTTGTTCTAAAGCGAACAAGTTATTTCTGTGACTACTACAAGAAATATATTCCTTTAGGGCACCATGAGACAAGTATTTGTTCAATTCTTCACTCGTACTTGATGCACGTGTATATATGTTTGTAAATGTGTCATACAGTGTGAGTAATAAAAATGGCCTCTGTTTGTGTCTGCATTTTTGGCCATCTTTAAAGAGACACTGGCCCACATGTGAAAACGAGTGGCGCCCTCAGAGTGTTCAAATCGCTATTTTTGCCTGGTTGGAAAGCTTTTATATACAAAATGCCCTCCACCCGAAATGATTAAGACCAAATCAGCTTCCTTATGGGTAAACGGAAACGATTTTGTAATTTAACGTCGCCGGCGACGAGAAATTCAGCAGACGCGAAAATGGCGTTTAACACAAGAACACGCACGCCGATGCATGTTTCCCACGCATGCCACTGTTTGAACGCGTCTGAACCTTTGTGGTTTTAATGTCAGGTGATACGAGTAAAAATATTCATGTAATATACAACATTGTGATTAAAGTTATGGAAAACTTAAACGTTGGCTACAAATTACCTGGATATCATTATCTTCATATCAATGTCTCTATCTGTTGGGTATGTATTTTCATGTGGTAAATATATCTCTGTAGTCCAATGGCTAGACTATCATTTGAGAGCAAATTGAAGAAATTTCATATTTTGTGAAAATGTGCCAGTGCCGCTTTAAATAACATATCTCCCTACAAAACGTTGTATCAACGGAAAGCGTATTAGTTAGGGAGCCACGGATCGTGAAACTGAAATATTTTGCCCGGGCTGCTCTAAAAATTTGGTGACTAGATTCAAGTTGGGGAACATCTTGGGCATCAGAAACTGATGTTGATGTTTCAGTGCGAAAAAATAGAAATACAAGATGGCGTCCAAAATGGCCGCCGATTTGACTAATGAACCGGTTTTAGCCGTAACTTTGACTGCAATCTTCAACTGAAACGAAATTTGTGTCATCTGAAAGAGAATTGAATTATCTACACGTTTATATCAAAAAGTTGTTAGTTTAAGAATTATTTAAGGTACAAATTTGTGGAAAAATCACAATTTTTTGGCATTTTTAACAAAAAAAATGAAATATTCGTATCTAATATTCCTTTCATATGGCCAGAACCTAACCATCAATCAAGCCAATTTTTCTACAAATTTGGACCTAATAACACGTGTTAGTCATACAAAATTACAGTTATGTACATTATACAGAAACGGAGTTATTCTGTACCGAAGGTCACACTCAGTTACACGGAGAAGTTGTTTACTGCGCACCTTTTGCTAAAATTATCATAATTTTTTGATCATACGAATTTATGCTCAAATCCCTCACTTGCTTACAACATTCTACACTGTTACAAATGTTCTTAAAAAAAAACGTCCGACGTCGTTTTGGACTTTCAGTCTGGACTCGAAACGTGCAAATAACTTAAAAAGAACTCGAAACGGCAAATAACTGTAAAGAACATCCGTTTTAAAACAAACTGTTGTATCCCACTGCCAGTCACAACGATGTTATTTGACTGAACATTTTACATGTGGTGTCATTTTAAAATACAATGCAATGCTTATTTATATCAGATACATTTAAATCGATCAAGAATTTTAGCCTTTTTCCTAACTGGCCCTTTCCAACATTTTAAAAAAGCAACTCTACAAGCAGGTATTACAGTGTGACATCAAGTTCTTAACTTTAGGCAATATATACCTGCGGTATTTTGTAGCTACCTCCTCTGAAATCAATATTGTTGCAACACCCGGTTTATTTTGCCAATTTTTCTTAAGGAACCATCTGTTTGGAATTTGGTAAATCAATGTATACATTGTATTCCATTGAATACCTAACATGTCTAATTCGTACATGAACAATGCTCTCACATGATATAACTATAGCAACCTTCAAATGCGGGATGATGAACAAACACGTTCGGCTAAAAGTTAGCAAATTTTTCTGATTTCAAGTCCTTTGACTTCTATTCTAGCTAAGCTAAACCCCCAATGGAAGTGTTTATGTTAATATAATGTTCCCTACAATTAAAAAGTGTTTTGTCTTAGCGGTTGCAACAACTCCTTTTTTGGCTGAGGCTATTTTTAATAGGCAAGCCGGAAATTATCCATGTTTTACCTTGTTTATTTCTAAAGCAAGACATAGCTCATACAAACTGATATAAAGAAAAGACCCTGCCAAATGTGGAAGGCGAGAATCTTAGCCTGTTTTGTAAGATCACTTCTTTGATCAAAACTTTTGCTGTGTCTACCTTGTATATTCTTTTTCTTTATTTTCCAAACCCTCCAGAAGCAATTTTAAGGTAACTTGATAGTATTTTGTATATTTTTGTGGGACTGTGTTTTTTCAGATACGATTAAGAAAATGACTATGATCCTACTCTCTGTTCACGGGAGGTTTAAAGAATGCCGGATTGCAGATCATGTTATATGTTTCTTAAAGTGCAAACGGTTTTTAATGATAAATCCAAAGATGCTAATTGGAATTGCTGTTCATAAATTCATTCAGGCTGTTGTCGGTGATCTGCTATTTAAAATTATTTTCAGACACTGGTTCTTTATAGAACATCTAAAACCCTTTTTGTAAAGGATATTGTGAAATGCTGAGCTAACCAATCGTTTTAAATAAACCGGATGATACCAGTATTCTCAATGAGATTTGTTTGGGGGAATTCTTTTATTAAATTGATAATACGAGGTGTTCTTCTGAAACACGGGTTTAGATCTGTATTGTGTATATAAAAGACATGTCGGATAATTTTGAATTTTGAAATGAAAAAGGCTGCAAAGGATAATTCTCTAAGCAATATAACTGGTTCCAGTAATAAACAAACTCAATCGGTCCATTCCTAGAGAATGGAACGATATAGCATTAAATTACATGTTCGTGCTGACACTCCTGTCTTGTTCCGGTATCACCAGTTTTTTGCTATATTGGGGAGTGTAAGAATAAAAATAATTGCTTTAAAATCAAGTTCTTGATATTACCGCCACTCCTCCTCCAAACAGAATTGAGATGTGAATTTTAATTCATAAGTACAATCAAACTTGGTCAAACATCTTTAATCGTGGCTTATCCAGGTGAGTAAAAAATGGTCCTATGTGCCGCTAATTTTGAATTTTCACAATAACAATATCTAAATATGTGGTATCACCGAATCCTTATTTCATTATCTTTAATTTTCTGCAAAGATAATTCCAATCGGTTAATTAAAAGCCGAGCTACATATTTGAATGAGTATCACTTTTCTTTCCCTATCCATGGATACCTTTGAAAAATGCACGCGCCCAACTACCAAATTACTACTCCCCAAAATGATAAGGGTATGTCAGTTTTTCGTCAAATAAAGTTGTGTCCTTAAAGGTGTAAAAGGGGAGAGTGATAATGGTATGTTTTATTTGCAACACTTTTTTCAAGATGTGGCACATTTGGTCTGACAAATATGCAATACTCTAACCGCAAAAAGTTTGTCAACGATGTCCTGTTCCTTCATATGGTAAATGATTCATCCAACTCCTCAACAGAAACTGATACATGTTATCAATTACTTTATTTTTCAATGATTGTAATGAGTGATTCTTGCGTAGAAACGTTCAGAGGGAATCGATGGTAATTGTGACTGAATTTTTATGAGATTAAATAGCATCACATTTTCTGCAGTCAATCAAATAACCGATTTCTTTTTGATACATTTTAATGTGAATCCGTAAACAGAGCGCAAAACCTCTACTTTTAATCCAAACGACTGTACCTCGTACCTAACCGATGTGAATGATCTTTGCAGCAAATTAACATAATAGAGTTTCAGAGGTTACCAAGAATTATGTTAGATATATTTACTTAAAAAATCAAATACTTTACCCTGTAGATGCGCAAAGACTTCACAAACTTAGTAACTTCATGTCAAATTTCCCCACAAATTATTGCAACAAATGATTTTTTTGTTTAAAATTGGCGCTAAAGACTATACTGACGATTTTGTGGCGATGATATCGAAACGCGTTGAGCACTTATTCTTTCATTGTAGGATCGTCAAATCCTTTTGGATCCAGGTTTTTTTGTGTGGAATAAGAGAAAAAGACTCAATGTGAAACTGTTGATTTACAGTATGGAAAATATCTTTTTGTTTTTTTTAATATTAATTCTACCTCTGCCTCTAGCATTTTAATACTTTCATGCCCCATATTGACATCAAACTGGAGGAATATGCTTCAAAAAAAAAAAACTCCCAGTCCATTATCATAAGTGGGAGGATAGCTTTTACCGCATTTGATCACAATAATTGTACGGCCTCGGCCGCACGACGAGGATGTCGTACTATATGATAGGGATAATTTTCGGCCATTTGGGTGATGTTTTTTATTAAGCGGACTCAGAGGTTTTCGAAATATAAGACATTTTGAGTAGAAATTAAAAATAGTCATCTAGAACTAAAATAGTCACCTAAAGAGGTCCAATTCCAAAGTTAGAGATGACTCGAATTTTCCGTTTTTCATGCAGTAAACATTTAGCACAGTAATAACAGTGCCATAGGACAACTTCACACCGTGCATAATACATTCCGGATCCGGATTTTTATAACAAAGTTACGATTTCTATATGGAAGGACTTCGATTTGACCTTAGTTATTTTCACACAATGATTAGTATATGGACAGCATTATTACACTGCAAAAAACACGATTGTTTTGAAAATGAGTGAGCCCTTCATCGGGAAATCTCCCTGAGTCCAGCCCTTTAATTGGAAAATATCTTGCATTTTTTTGTATATGTATAGACCGTATTCAAATATGACGTCAGCCACAGACATTTTGGTAGACAAGATGCATACATTCCAGGACTCCAATACATAAGCTGTCAATCGATCATGTTTAGCGATTGCAACATGGATCATTGACAGATTAATTATTGTAGTACTGAAATGCGTCTATCTTGTCCACCAACATGGCTGGCTAATGGATACGGTCTATGGGAAGCATCAAGTGCTGTGAAATATTTTATAGCCAGGTGCCCCGACCGTGCACAATTGGAGATGGGCTTTGTATAGGTGTGTGTGCCCCAAAAAGGATTACTTAATGTCTGTATGTATTATTTGATGTTTGTTCTTTTTCTACAGTCAGTTGGATGAATTTAGTAATACGAATAAAAATTCGGTTCCTTGGAATGGCGGCCGCCATTAGACATTATAGCTACGGCTAGCTACCAGACTATACACACATGAATAGGACATCTTTTTTAGAATTATGAACTATGTTCCCGGACAAATTTATTTGCCCAGTAATATTCTGAAATATGCTGTATTTAATGAGAACATAATATAGAAAATATTACCGACGGAATAAAAATCAATCGACGGCAAGTCATGTTGTGAATGTTTGACTTAACACTCGGGAAGGGAGATCTTTTTGGAGAGTTAAAATGCCGTGAGTTGTCACTTCACAAATCCACGCAATTTGAAGAAGTATATTTAGCAAACCGCTGTGATGTAGCTTGTTGTAGTGATTAGTGGCAAATGTGTGTACTTGAAAAGGGGAGTCATTTTGAGAGTTAAATATGTTGAGTTGTACCTTAAGAGTAGTAGAAGAGTTACGTTAAAAGTGTGATGTGTTGATTATGACGGTGTAATGTTTAATTTGAATTAGTGGCAGGTTGTTCCGAGAGTTTAAATATGGCGAGTGTCCACAGCGTATCCTATTTTTTTTGTCTTGCTTATTACCAACATTACTTGCAATATATGATATAGTATGTTACATCAAATTACTTTCTGTACTGTGAATGGGACAACTCACCATACCAGATATTTTAGCCCCTAAACTACCTCCCTATATTGACCAAGTACAACCTCTTTTTTATTTCTTAGTAACACACCAAACCAGAAAGTTTACCAAACAACAACTCTTTGCAATTCTGAATTAACTCACCACATTTAAAACTCTACAAACAGGCCTTCAAGTTTGTAGGGTTTTCACACCATCCCCAATACATCAAACTATAGTCGCCACATCCCAAACTTTGCATATCTAACTCTGCCAAAAATGAGTAACTGCCATTATTTGACCTATCTTATTACTACCCCCACTTTAAAGGGACAAATATTCCCAATTCGACAAAAAAATATAATATACAACGATCAACTGTTGCCAACCATAAGCTTGAACTCTCAACTCCCTCGATGTGATATCTCACCATTTTAATGCTCAAAATTTCCCGTCTGCCTGCAAGATGGCAGCCAACGTGCCGAAAATGACGAATAAAATTTATAGTATTTTCTTATCCGTCTTAGGCAACGCTGTTCTATGTTGGTGTGAATCAAGGCAGTAGCTAAAGAAAAATATTATGAAATCACAAAAAGCAATCAACATTTAGTAATTGTATCTTCAGTCATTCATTCATCCATTCCATTCATTCCTTCATTTCATTCATATATTCTTTCACACTGCACAATGTCATGTAAATCATTTTCAAATATCTAGCTTTGCAAAGAATTCTCTGGATAGGTTTTATAGCGTGCAATAAAAAGTTAACCTTAAAAGGCCGGGGCTGGAATCCGCCCCAGACATTTTTGTCGTATCTCACCTATTTGTTTTTGTTTTTGACGCGAAAATGCATACTTTTTTCTTGAAGCCTTGCGCTCATTTAGACCATTTTGAACAAAATCGATCGGACCTACGGTTATGCCGCGGCGTTTAGGTAATCGCGCACTGCGTGCGAAGAAACGCTATTTCCCATTGAATTACACGGAACAGCGAAATCCAGTTTTTTACTAAGGATACAGTTACACTATGGTTTGATCTTAATTTATTTGATTTATTTTTGGTTTTAAGGTGTAAAGGGGGGAGGCAAATTGGTGTGGGCGCATACTTGACACACCTCATGCCAAAATCCAACTTTTGACTTGAAAAATGGCGAAAAACCATGAATTTGCGATTTTTGGAAATTTTTCGCATTTTTGCATTACGTCATGTTTGACGTCATTGTGACAAGTCAGTTAGGTATGTTTGTACTTTTTTGGCCGTCAATGGAACTGCCCTTTGACGGGTATAGCTATCCATGGAAACAAAACAATGATAGTTCATCAAATACGTTTCCGAGATACAAGGGGCGGAATCCCACCCCCCCCCCTCCCCTCCCCCCCCCCGCCGGTGAGATGGTCCAAAAAAGCAAGCTCTTTTAGGGTAAATCTAAAAAGAATGCTTTATGAACTTGTTACGTAATAACCAGCTTTTGGAATATCGAATGTTATGATATTGTTATGCCATCTGCGTATGATAGCATGTCAAATTTGGAAAATAATGAATCATTGGTGTAATGTTGTTGACAATATAAAGAAAATATAACATATAAAATTCTTTTTTTCAAAAATGCTAATAAAAACACCTTTTTAACCAACTTTTCACCCTTAACATCTCAAAACTATACCAAAATTGGTATCATCTTGTAGAAAATTTATTTGCTTTTAAAGAGTAAAAGGCACCTATTTTGGGAGGTGTAATCAAAAGTTATATCATAAAAAAATACTTTTAGGTAAAAAAGGCCATTTGGACGCCATCTGGATTTTTATTTTTTCGCAAGAGGCTTATTTAATCCAAAATCACTTTCATACCCCCCAAAGATACCACTACGCATGTATGGGGCAAAAAATGTTAGAGCCGAGGCTGTTAGGTCAAACCTTTTTAAAGCGAGATACGGATGGATGGCTCGACTATTTTATTAGGCTTAATATAGAGATCATTTCCATCGGTTCCGGTATAGGTTAAAATACTACCTTTCTTCGCCCTCGTTAATCAGAAAATCATTTGAAATAAAGCAACTTGATACATGCATCAGTTTCTGGAAGAGTGAATGAAAACGCAAACATACGAAAAACAAACATTAATGACAACCTTTCAGGTGGAAGAAGTGCCCTATTAAAGCAGAAGCAGATACGAAATGTATCAAAAGGATGCATTTTTAAACCATAATTTTTCTTTTTTTAAAACTAAATTCTAACTTAATTTTTTGGTAATTTTGATATACAGACGTTTTAAGTTCACATAACATGTAAAAAATATTTTTTAAAATCCCGGAAAATTGAATAACATCTATATATGAAAACTAAACAAAAAGGAATTCCCGGAAGTGGGACCTTGGAACAAATTTACTTTGACAAACCTAAACAAAAATAGATATCATTTTAAAGCTGGCAACTGTAAATTTCAAGATTATTGAATCCGCACACACAA
The DNA here is from genome assembly GCA_023653785.1 of Ophioderma brevispina. NCBI lineage: Eukaryota > Metazoa > Echinodermata > Ophiuroidea > Amphilepidida > Ophiodermatidae > Ophioderma > Ophioderma brevispina. The sequence continues at coordinate 26 of JAMKCH010052095.1, read as the reverse complement.
TCCCAAGAATTGCACTTAATTTTTTT
>JAMKCH010052094.1:0-10049 GCA_023653785.1 Ophioderma brevispina | reverse complement strand
AAATTTTGATAAAAATGTGAATAAAACGCCAATATGTTTGTATATACGCAAGATATATACTTTTACCAATTTTTTTAAATGTAAAATGCTTCAAATCTAAAATGACCATACTATTAGTCATTTTGTTTTTCAATCATTTACAAAACCTAAATGATCAAATGAGTTTGTGTCAAAAAGTGTGTTTATTCATATTTCATAATGCAAATAACATATAAAATATGAAGATATATGTGTAGACATATGTGAAATATCGTCAGTTTTGGCTATTGATGTTCACAAAACTTAAATGATAGAATGAGTTTTTTTTGTCCAAAAGTTTATAGTTGCTACATTTATATATATTATGTTAAGAAAAAACTCCAGTGTTGGCTATTGATAGCGACAATGGCCATATTAGTGGCCATCTTAGATTTGAAGCATGTTAAAGGGGGATGGCCCGATTTAAGTAATATTTTTTTTTATCTTGATAGAATGGCCTTCACCCCAAAATCCCATCTGTAGAGTTTCACCCCGCTATTTCAATCCGTTTTGACGCGAGAGCTAAAAACATGATTTTGTAAGCCCCATAGAGTACTGTGTAAAATTAATATTGGTCGACCAAAATGGGGCATATTTTCGCTCATAACATCCAAAACAAACATCCTTTGGCCCTAAGATTTCACAGGGTAAATGAGAAAAATAGCTTTCTTGTGATACCAAAATTTTGACCACTTCCGGTAAAATCTGTGGTCCCTGGGGGATGAGGCTATTAGCGATCGGGCCATGGACCTTTAATTAAAACTTATTTGATGGGGTTTCATGTGTCCATGTATGTACCTAGTTGCTTCTGTACCAATGTATACCACATTATATTTAGGTATATATGAAAAATTGCCACATTTGGGTTTGAAGGATGTTAAAAATTTAAAATGGTAGATGTGGTTTCTCATGTTTTAAAAGTATGTCCAGTTGCTTCATTTATATTTTCATTAAAATTTCCTGATGCGTATAACGCATTGTATTGGTATTTTGATTATGCTTGTACGCAGTCGTCATTTTGTCAACATTTTGGATTTGAAACATGTTAAGCATTTATAATAAAATATTATATTATATACCCCTTACATCCCTAGAGGGAAAATGACTACCAACCTGACAATCACAGCAAGAAAGAAAGGTGGCGCAATTTGTCTTGTTAGATCTTGGAGCAATTTCACCCTAAACACAAGGCAAAGGGTTCGATCCGTGATTTTTGAAAAGTGGGGGAAATGGTATTTAAGGATTTAAGGGATATAGAGTTGCTTCATTTATAGTTTTATTAGAATTTCCTATCATGCACAACATAATGTATATATGAAAAATCACCAGATTGGGCTATTGATATTGATTACAATGGCCATATTAGCCGCCACCTTCGATTTGAATTATGTTACCAAAGCAAAAATAATATGAGTTCCTTGTGTTCAAAAGTATAAAGATGTTTATATATGTTTTTATTACAATATTATAACATGGATCACATGGCTGTATGGAAAATATACACTATTTTAGAGTCAGTTCTTACAGTTTCATTTGTATTTTCATTCAAATTTCTCATGTGGATAAAATTGTGTAGGTATATGTAAAAATAGCCAGTTTTGGCTCTTGATTGTGCTTACAAGGGTCATTATGAGCCGCCATCTTGGGGTGAAGGGTCTAAAAACGATAGTAATGACAGAGCTCATGTGATTTGCTTCATTATATTTTCACTCAATTTCTGATGCATATAACATAATTATACATAGGTATTACGAAGAACCGACGGTTTGGGCTATGATAGATAAGAGTGCTTATACGCAGTTGTCAATGACACCAATCTTGTATTTGAAAACAGTAAACAAAGCAAATGGTATTTCAAGTGTCCAAAATTATAATAATTTGTAAAAACTTTATCAAACTTATGATTTTTATTCAAATTCCTAATGTGCTACAAACAAAGAAGAAATGTTGGATGAAAAATCACCAGATTAGCAATGAAAGTGCTGACAGAAGTTTATATTAGCCACCATTTGTGGATTAAGTTTTTTCTAACCATAACTGGTAAATGAGTTACTTTGGATCCAAAGTATAACATCTAGGTGTTTTTTTTAATTGTTATTACAATAGTGTTACTGACATGGATCTACTTGTGAAAACATACCACAATTTACTATATCAGTGCTTACGGTGGTCGCCATCTTGGATTCAAAGCGCATTAGCAACACAGAAATGTTTGGAATTTATTTCTTTTGTCAGAGTATTAAATGTAATATTTCTGCCCCAAATGTTTAATAACTTAGGTAGTTTGGGCTTAAATTACCAGCCCTGTTAATAGAGCTTTCGGCGGCCATATTGACCGTCATCTTTGATTTGAAATATGTTAACAAAAAGAAAATGTCAGATGTGGGTTCCTAGCACCACAAGATATACACCCATGAATTTGAATCCTATTCATCTTGATTAGTGTTAATGCAGCGTTTACATTCATAACATAGCTTTTTGGCGGCCATTTTGGACGTCCTCTTGGATTGTTTTAATGTGGAGTTGCCATTTCTTGAATTTAGAGCTGTTGATGGGCTATTGTTGTAAATTTGGACCTCATACTGCGTTCAGAATACTAATTATAATGAAATTTTACGTATTTGGCGGCCCCGCATCTCGGATTTGACACCCTAAAAACGTTTTGAAAAAATTCCAAAATATTTTTTCCAACATGTTACACCCAAAACACAATGAATCAAGAGGAATTTTGCTTTTAACGAGAAAAAAAAACCACGAAATTACATTGTAGCCTACACTAATTACATGACTTTATACATATATCAGATGCTAAAATTAAATATACAAGCTGATTCAAAAAGAAGTTTACTCATTTTTATTGTAGTTTAGTAAAAACTCTGTAAGCAATTTCTTGTCATTAGAAAGAACAGTTCCTGAATTATTAAAAAAAGAATTTTTGAATTTGCTCATGACAAACCCGAGTTATACTAATTTGAATAAAATCACCCGTTTCCTGACTGTACACATCTGGGTAACTTGCATCGGAGGATTCAGTTCCTATTTACTCCAAAATAAGCGTGAACAAGAAAGCCTCCGTTGCTTTGCAACTTTCATTGCCAAAACGAAAGTTTTACTTTTATACTCATACTCAAAATCCATCAATCAAAAGCAAAATTTTAAATGCTGACAGTTTTAAGTGATATCGAATTTTGAATCTCGCGAGTCTCTCTTACCGCTCCTCTTGGTAGACTTGGTAGAAACACTTCATCGCATGTTTGTAGTTCTTGAACAACATAATTGTAGAAAAAAGTTTGCGATGAAAAAAATAGTTATATTATACACTGCTTGTTTAATAGAAAGATGAACTTAATTATCGTTTGATTTACGGTTCTTTAGTATGAGTATATAAACGCCAAACTTTCATTTTTTACAATAAAACAATGCAAACCAATCGATCTGTCTTGTCCACACTTTACTGATTTGGCGTGAATAGAAAATGATGCAGTTACTTAGATTGTACAGTCAGGAAAATCGGTGATTTGGTTTAAGTGAGTATAACTTGGGTTTGGCAAGTGCAAATTTAAACAATGTTTTTTTAATTATATCTTCAGAAATTGCTTTGTGATGATATATTACTTTACAGCAATTTCCTTTTTACTTTACTAAACCACCTTAACAACGACAAAAATGAGTACACTTCTTTTTGAATCAGCCTGTATATGTGTACTACAGTAACTATTTTTTTCAAATTACACTAAATTACAATACAAAAACCAGGAATCGAGTTCTACAATAGTTTTTTAAACTATTTTTTAAAAATAAAAGGGGAAACAAGATTTTACATTTTTAATGACGTTACTTACAACGTTATTTAACACATTTTATCGGTTAAACGATTTTCATAGTTCATATTCTTACATTAAAAACAAGTTACAAAAGAACGTAATATTACAGGAAATATAATAACGGTCAGCGTAAAAATACTACCCTTTTTCAAAATGTGTAGTATTATTTTCTAACCGCTGTTTGTTTACATTTTTTTCTGCTTCCAAATTGTAATTTTATGTTAGGTATATAATAAAGCGTGAAGATTATTGAATAATCGGGGTTTACCGTAATTTAAAAGGTAAAATCTGGTAACATTAGCAACATTTTTAACAGTGCACTATCCTGGTAAATGACCCCGAAAATGACCCCGCGTATTTTTAGTGTTTCAAATGCTAATATTTATATCGGAAAACATAATTCACCCATTAGCATGATTAGGAATTGCACAAACATTTGCTTGACTTAAAGACACTATCAGTGATCCAACAGAAAGAGTGAAAATATTGGAAATTTGCAGGAATAGCTTAAAAGTGAAGGATTAGTCTGTAGAATTCTCATAAGTTATTTTTCTCAACTGAATAATTAATAGAAAAATAAGAAAACAGCAATATTCAAAGATATGAATCCCCATTCAATTACGCGTTGTAGTAAGTGTCCTGTGTCCGTACGGACAGCAATGACCAAAATATAAGATTTTGTCCTTATTAGGCTGATTTGGTCCTATCACTTGTAGAATATGTTAGGATATACTTATACTTGTTATACAGACAAGCAAAAATCTAATTTTTGATGATCTTTTGGATTTTCTGATTTAGCAAATCACTGATAGTGCCTTTAATTTGGAAAATATGAGGAGAGGTGTTGAAGATTTGTAAAATCTGACATCAGTGACTTGTAAACGAAAATACCTAAAGAGAATAAAAAGATCGACATCGTTTACATTTAAATTTTCAATTGGACCTATTTTAGTAGAATGAACTGATGTGATTGATTTAGTGAACAACAATTGCAAAAATTATTACCAGATGATAGAAGAGCTGTACGTCCTCAAATATGCATGGGTGTTAAAGATTCATGATTTTATTGACGACGACGACGACGATGACGATGACGATGATGATGATGATGATTGATGATGATGATGATGATGATTGATGATGATGATGATTGATGATGATGATGATGATGATGGAGATGATGATGAAGTTGAAACTCTCTCGTGGACATAATTGTACCGCAAGAGATGGCATCATTTAGCCCTAGGATTTCACAGGGTAAATGAAATCATCACCTTCATCATCACATCATCATCATCGAATATGCTTTTAAACAAAAAAAAGGTGATTGCTAATTTCCAGTCCCTGTTGTGCAATTCAAAACCGCGTCATTATACAGTATCAACATGGTGTGAAAATCCATATTTGGTATAAGGGCGTGTCTGCTTTATGCCACTAAGCATATTCACACCTTATTTCGATACGTGCAAAATTGGAAACAAAATAGAATATACTACCTTTCACGTCAGCACTGCAAAATCTAGCAACAAAAGAATTATGAGTATTCAACAAACATTCGTTTTTACCCCTCGGCCATATTTGTCGTGATCATGCCTGTGTGTCTGTGTGTCTGTGTGTGACACACACCAAACACACAGACACACCAGCAGAGTGTGTGCTGGTTTGTGTGTGTCCAGAATTTCCGCAATATCTCAAGAACCATTTTAGAGATCCACATCGAGTTTGTAGGAGAGTGACCTTTCATCTATTTTCGATTTAGACTCTTTGCACATTCTCAAGGGCCAAAGGTGCTAAGATCATGAAACTTGTTCAAGTTGATGGATGACCGAGCAGTCTATGCACCGAGTTCGCATGAAACGATCTTTGACCTAATTTCAAGGTCAAAGGGTAATTTAGGGGTGTTTTAAAATCGTTATAATTTCGTACTGAGCTGAGTATTTGAATTTGTTTACTCTTTCCCCATATCTTGGTTGATATAGCATTACGAGGATCCCATGTAATTTTGTGAATTTTGGAGGAGGAGCTATTTTAGATCATTTCTTAAAGGTCCATGGTCCGATCGCTTATAGCCTCGTCCCCAGGGACCCCGGATTTTATCGGAAGTGGTCAAAATTTTGGTATCAGAAGAAAGCTACTATATTTTCTAATTTGTCTTGTGAAATTTTAGGGCTAAAGGATGTTTGGTTTGGATGTTATGAGCGAAAATACGCCCCATTTTGGTCGACCAATATTATTGTTACACAGTACTCAATGGGGATTACAAAATCACGTTTTTAGCTCTCACTTCAAAACGGGTTGAAATATCGGCGCGAAACTTTACAGTTGGGGTTTTGGGTTGAAGGTCATGCTATCAAGATGAACAATTTATAGACTTAAATTGCGTCACCCCCCTTTAAATGTCATAATCACACACAGGCTTTGGTCTTAAGTTTAAAAATCGATAAGGCCTATAATTTTCACACTGGTTGCCATGGTACCCATGCAAGGCTTGGGAGTGGCTCATTTTTAAATATAAAAACGTAACTCAATCACAGCACAACACGCATTAATAACCTTTGCTCTATAATTTGTAAAAATATCAAATTTTGTCCTTATTGGACACTTTTGGTCTTATAACTTGTAGAATAAGTGTAGGTTACCTATAAACATCGGTTATTTTTTTTCCCCAATCGATACTGCCTTTAACCTTTGCATTAGCCTTGCAAATTTAGTTAAATTTCACTGGGGCAACGATCGAGTATCTTCTGTTATACCCAAAAAAAAATTGATGGAGTAAAGTTGGGGAACGAGGTTGTCGATCGGGTCATCCATCTTCAGGGTCCAGGAAATGTTTGCTATGTTATTAGTAGGGTTATAAATGAGAATCCTATATATTCTCGAAGTTTGGGGAAGGTTTGAAGATGTTTTTCTATAGTTTGAAGAGTGCTGAATCATAATTTTTGCGTCCAACCTCTGGGAAATGTGGGGAACATTGTAAAATAAGGGGGTAAAATTAGTACAGGGGTAAATTTGAAATCAAGTCAAATTGTGTTTAAATGCACACCAATATCTGAGTCTCATTATAAGGATTAAACAAGTTTGTCTAGGTTCCGACCTTTAGTTACTCGGCTACAGCCCTGATAAGATTCAAGGTCATTCTGGAGCAAAAAATATCCAGTGCTTAGATTTTATTGCTCTTGTCATATAGAGGTCTTCCACCTTTCGGATTAGCGGCCATCTTGCCGGAAATGGCAAAGTCCATTCCAAATTTCTGGAGACTTTCTAAATCTAAAGAACGGCATGCATGTTGGATGTATGCATAAAAGTATTGGTCACACTTTGAATAGCACAAGTACTTTTAAATTGACCTGAATGACGAATACTACGGGAACTAACACCTTTTGTTATAGGTTATGCACGAGTGAGGTGAAAGACCTCTATACTGAAGTAGAAAATACATGTTAATTATTTGGATGAAAATTCTGCATGTATACCATTTTGAGGTCAAGGTTTGGTGACCCCTATAGATCATGTAGACTCCTGTTCATTTTCCCACTAATTACGCAATTGTAAAATAAGGCAAGACGAACAATTTGACCCCAGTTTCAACAAAATCGGAGCACCGGGTAAGTTCCTACCCCAGGATGACCTTGAACCTTAATAGGGCTGTACCCTTTTAACTAAAGGTCAGAACCTAGTCAAACTATACTTCTTTAATCCTTATAACGAGACATCCTCTTCTTCCCCAAACTTCAAGAAGAGGATTCTCATCTATATAAACCCTACTATAAGCACAATAACGTCTCAAAATGTGGTTGACCACATTAATGAACACACACACCGTCCTGGGCCAATCACAGGATACGTTTTTGCTTATATTCAAACATCGGTTGGACCGATTTAACTTAAAATAATTTGTATGATTTTGGTAATGTGCTTCTATGTGAAGAATATGAAAAGTCGGACCATGACAGGCTCACCCACCTTTAAATTGGCTGTAACTTTAATGATGTGGGTGGAAAGAGCAAACAAGAAAATGCCGTTGACCGCGCGCATTAGGAGTTTATATATTTTGTCAAAAATATAACCTTCTTGAGAGTTGAGACATATGTTTTACAAAAAGGTACCGGCAAGACGAAGGTTGATTGCTTGTGGAAGTATATGTTGGCCCAAGAAATGTCCATGTTTAAAAAATAATCGAACATGTGGGATGTTACCATAGGGTTCCTGTCAATTCTATGGCAAACATGCATTAATATCGTTGTTATTTCCCTCTGATTTTCTCTTTTAGTTGACCAAATACTTCTGCCGGGATCAATCTCTGGATTGTTTTGATCTAACAAAGGAAATTCCACAATTTGGATACGATATGATGGCAAATTACATCCGAGATTTGACGAGTAAAATATCCGAGTGAGCAGAGTTGACTGTCGCCGCGTGGATGGATCCAGAGAGACATTATTAACAACATCCATTGATCAGTTGAAAACGAAGCCTATTATTTTGAAGTCACCCATTTTCAGACACAAATTGTGCCATGTGGTTTCTTAGTTCAAATATCACTGGAAAACCTAGAACTAGCTGAACGATTGCAACGCTAGCAAGAAATAAGAAATAATTTCATCGAATACCACCGAAAAGCTTCCATTTATATAATTTTTACATAAATTTTGCAGAACTTGGACAAAATGATGATGAGGAGAAACGTCAACCTATTTAATTTCCATGTGGTGCTTTTTGTTATATCTGTCTTTTACACAGGATTTTGCTCTGGCCAAGGTAAGCACGTCTAGGTCCTACTGTCCCTTTAGCAACTTAAGTAGGTAGAAAATTTACACATTTATCTATGCTTTTTGAACACGGGCGCAAATTGACGGAGACTCGCATGGTCACTTTAGACCACACAGTATTCAAATAATGAATTTTGATTGGTAAAAATCACCATCAGTGAGTGTTTGATGTTTTACAACATTCCATATCACCCTTAAAAGCCAGTTAAAATGTAAAATACTCAGATTGCACAAAAAAGACCAACCACTGCTGCTCTATTGTTAAACACTGTTACACGGACGCTTTAACCATAGTGTTCGAGAATCTGAGTGAATTGTTCAAACATGGTCGGTTACAAATTAGAATTAGTAAAGAAAATTGTTTTTTGGCCTAAAACATTGCAACAGAAATAATATTTGTGTTATCATACTTCTAAATTGTCACAGAATAATGTGTCAAAAGTCTAGAAAAATCAACAATGGGGAACATGTAAATAATAGGGGATAAATTTTGTACAGGGGTCAAAAGTAAAAGAAATCTAATTGTTTTGAAACCTACACCAACTTATTTATCTGGTCATGAGGATTAAACAACGGTATAGTTTGCCATATCTACGGTCATTATTTTCAGGATTATAGGCTCATAACGGTTCAAGGTCATCCTGGAGTATCCTTTTATAGAGTGCTCAGATTTTGACGAAACTAGTCTCAAATTGTTTGTCTGGTCATATCCTAGAACGTAAAATGCATTTGCCCTGCATTTGTAATTTTAGTATGCAAATTAGATGGTAAGCATTAATGACCCATAGGAGTATGTCGACCATTGTTACATTTTGACCTCTAATTACATGACCAAATGGTGAAATGAGTATTATATTCCCTGGTCCTTTTGGGACTATATGAAGAATTTGGGACCATTTTGAAAAGAATCTGAGCATTCTGAAAATCTTACCACAGGATGAGCTTGAACCCTTACGCCACAAAGGGAGTTGGGAGTACTCTAAGTCACTGGATAACGACCAAACACTAACTTATTTACAAGAGGATAACACGTTACTGTATCAACGGTGAAACTGGCAATGAAGAATGAACCAGAGCTAAGCATAGCCCGTCACCCAACAGGGATGGGCAATAACACAAACTGGCGTAACCACTTTTCTTCCCTTCAAAAAGGTGGGAGAAAAGGCATATAATAATATAAGAGTCTTATGCTCATACTACAAAAAACACTAGAGTCACTGTTCAAAGTCACAAAATGATGGCAAAAGTACGCTAGTCCAGTTCAAAGGACCAAAGGTTATCAAAAACTTAAGGCCTTCACAGGGGTAGACTACCCTCCAGCCTTTAGGGATTATTCTGCCCCTTAATTAATAAAATCAAGCTGCTGTGGAACACAACTAATCCAAAGCAAAATCTTCAAGGTGCTTAGGAAGTTTACGCTGACGTCCAGAACGTCTTG
>JAMKCH010052093.1:0-10235 GCA_023653785.1 Ophioderma brevispina | reverse complement strand
GCATAGCCAGTGCATTCCTTTGTTTGGCTGAATTGATGCTTCAAATTTTATACTGTGCTGGGGTCAATCTTCCAGCTCATCAACAAGAGTGTTGAACCGGTTATGTACTGCGCAGTTACTGGTCGCAGAGCTTTGTATCTCCCACTACCTTTCCCATCAATTGTTTTCATGGCTCTCTGGAGGGGTTTACTCTGACGGCAACTTATCCTGCTCCTGCAAGCAGACAATTCATGATTAGCCTTTACAGCTTCAAAAGGGTTGTAGGCTCTTGAGTTATTTCATGCTGGTAATCCATGACCCGAAGTAGTCCAGTTTTGACAAGTTCTCCAGTTGGGCAACGGTATCCCCCTGTGTCCACAGACTACTTGCTTGATTTGGATTTTGTTCGCAGTGGCCACAAGGCTAAACATTTTCATGGATTCCCTCAGACGCAACCCCATCTCTGCTTGACCCGCCTCTGCACGCGAACAGCGCGTCCCTAGGCCCAGTCGAGCACCGCAATCTCCAGGGATGCACTGATTAGGCTGCAACCCATCATCCGATTGGTAGAGACCATGTTGACTCAGGAAGCACAGAGTCGATTAGGGGTCTTTAACCCTGGTGCTACATTGTAACCATGTGCAGTAACAGTGACTGGTAACAGCGGAAGACAGCTCACTGGATGCTAGCATGCAAATTACTGTTGTTTCAGGATTAACCCTCAGCTTAAGCTTCAGGATGTGCTCCATTACATTATGAAACAAGGTGGCACTGATTGAGAAGCCATTGATGGAAAGAAACCCCACACCTGTAGCTGGATGTTTATTATCTCCAGGCGGAGGCGAATAAGTGTATAGCCATAGATATTCTCATGTAGTAGTGGCTCGCTGTGCACAATGTGGTGTTCTTGCATGCAGATGACATCAATACAACAGTTGTGCTCATAGACCAGTTTCTTGCGGTGTGGGGGGGGGTCTTGACTGTTGTTGGTAGTGTCTGGACGTTGTATGTGCGATGATGAAGCAGGGATTACTTTTAACACAGTGGCCCATGCATATTTTGTGGATATCAGGGTTGGACCTTCCAGTAGGCTTTAGGACCAACCCCTCATCCGAATTGGTAAGAGACGAATGTTGGACTCAGGAAGCACAGACTTCAGATCCTGGCTTTAAACCTGGTGCTACATTGAAAACAATTCATCTTGTCAAATAGCTAAATAGTAGCTGGGATTCGCCAGGTCTCCAGCACCCTTTTCTGTTGGGGATTGTCCTTAGCCTTTGTCTTTCACGGTGACACTCTGCCACAACACCAATGTCAAACATCACAAACACGGGCAATTAAACCAAATTTAGCCTTTTATTTTGCTCGAATCCCGATATTGAGCGAAGTATATATTAAAAATGTCGACCATTTTGAAAAAAATTGGGGGGTTCTTTCCGGAAATGTCCTTAAATGACCTTAAATGCTTAAAATTGGAATCTTTATTGTCATAAACATGGGTATGCCACCAAATTGAGCCTTTTATGTGGCTCAGAAATCCAGATAATGGGGCGCATTATAATTAAAAATGGCTTCCGACTTTTGAAAATTAAGATGCCACCGGAAGAAACAATCTGTGCCTTTTTCGGTGTCTATTTTTGTTCTTGAGATCACACCATGGGTATTGCTGCCAACTTGAGCCTTCTATATTGCTCATGATTCCAGATACATCTAAATTGTTGAAAAGGGCGGCCATTTTGAAATTCAAGATGTCCGACTGAAGGAAACAATCTTCGATTTTCTGAATGTGATATTTGGTTCCTTGACTCAACACATGGGTATTGCCACCAATTTGAACCTTCTATTTTGCTCAGAAGTCTAGGATATGGGACAAATATGTTGAAAATGGCAGCCTTTTTTAATCCAATATGGCCGCCAAACGGAAGGGATAGAAAAATTGGTACAATTTTATTGGGATCCTAGTCCCCATTACTACATTTTAAGACCAAAATTCCAATTGTACAAAGAACCAACCAATTGACACACTGTCCATACTATTACAAGTGTGGCTGCGTTGTGTTTCAACACCAATCCGTTGTAATTTCATACATAACTATTATACTCAATGCATTTTGCATTAAGTTTCTACTTTATAGCTGCCATAAACTCCATTTAATATTGAATGTGAGAGGAAAAAACATCGGCATAGGCAGAAATTGCATAATATCGGGGATTTATTTAAGGATTTGACTGTTTGATTTGTTACGCGCAAGCTGCTTTCCCCCTTCCAGCATTCCTGTTTTAGGCCAGTCATGGACAACTGAAAGAATTTTAGTTTTGAGTGCAAGTATCATGCGCAATACCGCGGATAACTGTGCTTTTTTTTGCGTTTATTAAAAAATCGCGCATCTCTATGCTTGCGTTCCTGCTTTGCTGCTGCCGAATGTGGCAGATTTTTCTTGCCGCCCAACAAGACGCCCAACTTGAAAAAAAAGTGTCCAATTTCCGTGGTTTTCGGTGTGTAGTAAAAAGTAGTCGTGACCCCGCAGTTTTTATTTCAAAATTTTAAGACGACTCGGGACCGGTGTCAACATCTTTAGAAATAACAAAATTTTATCTTTTTTTAATTCTTTTTGTATTTGGTTTTTGTTTGTTTTAGGTTGTTTTTTTGTTTTAAAAGTTTGCCAACATACCTTTTTGGTTTTTGGCTATAGTTCAAAAACAAGTCGGTGACCCCCCAGTTTTTCTTCTGCCAAGAATTATTCGAATGGACCCAACCTCATGCAGTGATACGCAGTTCTGTGTTGTGCACACACACACACATATTTTACACCATTCCGCTGTTTTACTTGTACTTGGTCTTGAGTGTATGAGTCTCATATTACCATGACCATGTCAGTGATAGCAGCTACTGCCCTGCTTGCACTTATATCCATGATATAGGGTCTGAAACTCTTAATGAGACTAGTTCTCCCCAACTTTTGTAGACTACCAATATGTAACAGTTTTTCTGATTGGCTGAGTCAGATTGTTGGACAAATTCCCACTGTGGAATACTTTCTATAGCCAATTTATATCTAAACTAATGCTTCCAATGTTATACTATGCAATGGTGGTAAACAGTTACATTGTTTGCATGAATTGCATGTATATTTTAACACTGGTAGCATAGAACTACTCTCATTAAGCAGACTAATGTTTCATGAGTGGTAAACACGCACAACTTTTGTACAGCAATGTAGACAGATTTACTCCAATATGATTCGGTTGCATTGGACAAGAAGTTCCATTTAAAATGGTATCATGATAACCCATGTAACCTGTAGCTTGGTGTTCATTGCCATGTGATTTCGACTTTAATATAAAACCAGATGTACCACAAAAGTCGCACGAAAATGAGTGTCATTTGTTTCACAATAAAGGTTGACCATTATGATCGATGCCTGCCCTGGCAGTACATTCATTACAAACTATTCCTCATGTTTAACATTTAAAATTAATTAATAAATCAAGCTGTTGCTATGTATTTAACAAAATTGCAAACTAAAATTGTGTTTCAAAACTCAATTTGGTTGTTTCTTTCACTTAAGTTTGTGCACTTCAATTGCAGATGATTGTCCTTTTTTAAGGACTCATCCTTGTTATTTCAGATTCTTAATCACACTGTTGTAATACCATAATGTTGAATTCTGGAAAATTACGAGTGATCACTAACACGTCAAACCCCTTAAAGGGAACACAAGGAGATTTTTTCTTAGAATACCAATTTGCACTTGATTAGTTGTAGAACTTCTACCAACCAAGAACATTTTCAATAGCTTTAGAATAATAGTAGAAAGAATAACAAAACATAAGTTTTACGATAAGGGTAAGTGTAGCCCCCATTTTTGCAGGAAACCTTTACGGCCGATTCTCGGTCTCAATCTGTCGAGACAATCGCCATTCAGCCCATGATATGAGGAGTCAGCTCCAGGTGGAAAGATGCTCACTGGTATGGTCGATGAAAATCAGAATAAAGGTAAATTGTCATTAGCTTCACATTGTATAGCCTCAAGATAGATAATTGACAAATTTTAGTACATCACAAAAATGTCATATATCTAGTCGAGAAGCTTTAATCAATAATATGACCAAGTTCAATTAAATGTGCCTAGTCCTAATACCATTGTTTCTTATATAAGCATTAAAAAAATGAACCACTTACAATTTCAAATTTGGCATAAGAAAATGTGTTTTGGAAAGCGAACGTCGCAAGAGGTTTCATCACGCTTTCATCACGCGGGAGGGGACCACCCCCATCCCGCACCCACCCCCGCGCCAGCTTAATGGCCCTGGTCAGCGACGCTATACTATCACTAAATTTGATTGCCCGTCTCTTCCCCGGATGGGGCAGGATCATACAGATCATTCTAGTCTCATATTTTATTAACAACAATTTTCTGATTGTTGTCTTTGTGTGTTGTCTTTTCTCTTCGACAAATAAATTTAAACTTTGTTGGTTAGTGACCTGTGGCATAGCCTCTAAATTTATTTTTTAAAACAATTTTCAACCCTTCTCGATTTTAAAAATAAGCAGTCGGTTTTTGTCATCTCATTTTAGCAATAGCACAAAATGTTACCACTTCAAAAGTATATGAGTGGTATTTCACTGATCAAAGTTCACTGGACTTTGGAGCGGACTTGTTGAGTCCGAGTCCAAGTAAAAGCTAGTCAAGTCCGAGTCCAGCAGATGTCAAGTATAAGGCCGGTAGGGTCCAGGTCCAAGTCATGTTAAAGTCCAATGAAAAGCGGATCGAGTCCGGACTCAGATCTGAGCCCAACGATGCAAGGGCGTAATGGACGTATTTAGCAATAAATTTACGCTGTATGTAATGTAATAATTCTTAAAGAGATCTTAATGTAAACAAGTGCGCAAGCGCATCACTAAATTATAAACTAATGTATTATGTATCAGATGGCGTTCTAACTTTGTTTGGTTTATATACCTATTCCTAAGTTCATAACAACTTGCAACACTTGTTGGCTACCATAATCTCGCCTTCAACACGTTTTCTGGCACTTACAAGAAGTGAAAAAAGAAAACTACAAAGGTCTGACCTGACGCGTAGCTGTTTTCTGTGCGAAAATCATGTCACCAAGCCTTACATCTCGCATTACCTACGGCGTGGTGTCCATGCTAATTTCATTTCTTACCATCATTGGGAATGCTCTTATTATTAACGCGTTCATAAAAGTGAGAAATTTGACACAGAAACCGTGCAATCTTCTCATCTTAGCTCTATCAATCACTGATTTTCTTTACGGAATCTACTCATTATTTTTTCTTGGTATTCCATATGCCTTCTTCAAAGGATACCCCTATGGCGAAATCGGGTGCTTCATGACAACTGTTTTCAATGAAGTTTATAACATTGGTAACCTTTTATTGGTAGCCATAGGTCTTGACCGGCTTTTACTAATTTCTTTACCCTACACCAAATATCGTCAAAATCCAAACTGCCACTCGTGTAAATCTGACATATGCATCACTTATGCGATCGGTTTGGGAACCGCTGGTATGAAATGCTGTCTGTGGAATTGTGCGAAGAGAACAACGAAGCTGCTGCCAATATCAATTTCAACAGTTTGCTTTCAGACTCCAGTCCGAAGAATAGAGTGGTTTGCTAAGGGTTTATTTCGTTGTACTAACCTTGCAATTCCTGGTTTCTGATTGGCGCTTTCAGCTCTGGTTTTCTGTCTCCTCGTCGAACATGCAGGTTGCAAACAAGGTAATCTGGTGTCCGTTGGCCACCCACAGGAAGTCTCGACTTCATGAGCAAGACCAGTCACTACAGCTGGTCATCAATCCGAATCGATATATCAAACCAGCATAACTCTCTTCGTTCTGGTTGCTGCAGATGGGTACCAGCATTCTCCCTTTCTGTACCTACACTATTGCTAGGGTTTTCTGTTTGCAATGTAACAAGAACGTTGTCTTTGGCATTGTATCAGTAGCTTTGCAGTTGAACCCGGTGTATAAGTACCAATTTTCCGGCGTACTCATAGTCCGTGACAATGGTGAACAATTGGTAATCGCTTCAGTTGACTCTTTACGCAAATTAGTTTCACGCGTTATTCGTTATCGTCTATGGAGTCCCCGGACGTATATCCCCGCCGGACTATATCTGCTTTCACAACGGTCTTGGATCCAATCTTTTACGGGATAACTCAAAGAAGTATCAGTGACTGTTACAGAATGAAATTAGTGCAAGATCTTTAACCGGATGGGACAATAGGACTTAACGTGACCAGGTTCACCGGTCAGTCGGTCCATTGATAGCACCAGAACTATTTGTTGACTTTCTAGCGTTTTACGCTCAAAGAGCATTAAAGGTTCAGCATCTTTACACATACCAATTTGTGTCTTTATGTAAAGGTATCATCATGACCAACTGCCTTCAGATCTCAGGGCTAAATTATATAAGTATGAAATAATGTTCCAGGCATAATGGAATGGACCCTTATTGACATCACTTCCACGAAAAATCAAGGTTTGAAAAACCTCCCTTCATAATTTACAGTGTATCTATCATGTCTGTGACACATTCAACGGGATTCAGTCATTGTGACTTCAGGCTTGTAGATAAGATATTGACCAAAATAGTTTCCAAATACATTGGTGTGATTCGTAAGTACGTCCTTATCTGCCCCAGCATTCACTTAAGACTCTTTACATTCTCTCATTCTTCCATATCTGTCCTATGGTGGCGATTATCTGGGCTGATCCTAACACTCCATTCTTTGAACTGTCCCTTTCTTCTTCAAAAACTCGCCATCCGTACTTGTACCAATTCTCTCTGGCTCGCACATCCTGATTCCCCCTTTTTATCTCTTTTCTACTCTTAAAGGGCGCGATATCTATCAACTTCAACTTGCTTCTTTTCTGTACCAGTAATCACCACCTCTTCTTCCATTGGATCTTATTTCTGAAGACTTCTTTAACGTTGACACTCTTCCCACAATTATTGATACCAGGCATGCGACTGACCCCTTCATTACACCCACCAACCCTGTTCGTTGCTAGTAATACCTCCAAATCCCAAGGTCCTAAGCTATTGTCAACTGCCCTCTGACTCCAAATCCCCCTCCCTAATCATCCTTTAAAAATAAGTTTAAAAGTCTCATGTCAAGCTGTATGATGACATTCCTTCTTAATAGATTTTCTTTTATTTTTCTCTTCTTTTTCTGTTCATACTCATAATATTCATACCATATGCAACACTTATTATGTTTAGATCTCCTCTTAACTTGTCATTTCATCTATAAACATTAAGTCAACACCATGGTTTGTCCTTAGTTTGTCCTGTCATGTACATATTGTCTCGTCGCCCCCTCCCCCTTGGTATTATTTTGGTAATTTACGTAACTTTTTTACCCTTTTCAGAGGGCACCGCGACTTCACGCCTTGCGTTTTAGCATTGTCCTCGTCCCTTCACCATGTATGCCTCAAAATACTGCTTGTATTGGTCCCTGTAATTATTGTCACATATATATGTTAAAACTTTTGTCAAAGTAAGATCGCATTAACCATAGTTCTTAGTGGGGGTAGTATTTACTTTATCTTCTGTATAAACCAAATAGATGCTCCTTGTAAATATCCTTGGTTTATCTGTATTATTAATGTTTATCATTTTGTTTATACTTTTTTGGTGAATGGACAAAATAAAAATGAATTAAATCTGGCAAGTGAAATGTTATTAGCTGAAGTAGCCCATATACAACAGCAATGGTCTGTGAGCTGTGACTGCATGCTTTCCACTGACCTCTACGTACTGGATAAGGTCCTCCAACCAGACCCTTGCGGCATATAATGGTCGTCTAGAGATGTGTTTAGCTTGCTAGTTTCTGCCCTGTCGAGCGCGCAGGCGAGACATTCAAAAACTAGCAAGCGAAACAAATCTCTAGACGACCATTAATTATTCGCGATGGTTTGTTTGAAGACCTTATCTTTCATAAACGTCGAGCAAAGGATTAAATGGAATTTTATCCATATATTCGGCACCATTTTGGATTACTCGTTAATAATTTTACGTTAAAAGGGTCATAAGCCTAACCTTTTTTCTTAAATAAAAGCACTAGACTCCTTCCTATATTCGCATGTGTACGAGTCTATCACCAATAGATAATCCAAGGGGTATAATCTACCAGTGGTATTCGATCTTTGGGCAATCAGCTGGATGTATTGTATACTCCCCTAATGAACACTAAACCCATAGAGGAAATCCATGTTTTAGATAAGGCTCTCTTTGGGGTGCAACAATACACTCACCCAGACAACTGGAATATGGTCCAGGGGCAAATGCACTGACTGTACAGTCCCCAATTTCTTTTACCCTCGTTCAGATACGATTATAATTCAGATACAATCCATCACTGACACAACAGAGTTTTATATCTTCAAATGAGCTGGACTCTTGAAAGCATAAGATTTGTAATGTGGATTTGCTTCCCGGCCTTTAGGCTGAAATAATGTTCACTGTTTTGTTAACTGCACGCCACCCTTTAACATCCTGGACGAATAACCCCCGAAGCGCGCGCAAAGTGGCTGTACCGGCGAAAACTAACACGGGATCCGTCTGCTCATCAGTCCACGGTAAGGTATTTAGCAGGCTGACTTTGTTTTTCAGTTGGTAGACTTGTGGGAACCCAACATTCATGCGGGGGACAATTGAATATTAATTATTAAAGAACAATATACAGATGTGGAATCTAAAAAGGGAATTTTATTAGGGAATAAACAGCCAAGTTTTGGACAAAATAAAGATTTGATGAAGTCAGGCTTGATTGGTTATTATTTTGCTTCGGGGGACCCATTCAGGTAAAAATGAAGACGTATTCATACATTGGAAAAAAAACACCGCTTATCGTCATCGTACGCGTTTTTGAATTCAGTAGGGAAAGGGACATTTTGTATGTTTAGAATAATAAACGGTGTCTTGGAAAAAATATAGCACACTTTGGGCACAGGGTCATGTACAGACCTTGATTTAACTAGTCGGATTTATTATATCGGTCGCCCCGAAGAGCAAACTGATAACTGATACCGACACGTGCACCTGGTACATGAACGTGAAACCAAACTATTCATCTCGTTACGTTGATAACTACAATGCGGCCAAAGCAGCCAGATTCTGTATCTGTTGTCACAGCGTAATCGTAAAGATGTGAGGGGAATACCTGTGGTTCTGTACAGGGAGGGTAGGACACGATCTGCTCGATTTGGGATTGGGGATTTCCAAACGGGAATTCGGGAAACTGCTACATGCATTTACTATGGCAGTTCCGGTCCGTGACATTAAAAATCATCTCTTAAACCTTTGTTCCAAAAGATCTTAGTAATTATCATGATAAATTAAGAAAAAAATATGAAGTTCACTCAATCATGCTTTGTTAAAAGTACCTGTGCATAACTCAAACTCCAGAAAATTCCCCTGCAAAGTAATCTCTATAAACATAATACACTGAACATACGCGCCATGGCTACAGACTATGCGCTCTGAGCCTGCGCACCCCCCGATATCACTTAAATATCAAAACAGCCCTATCTAATTATTATACACCCCAAACCAATTGCTACTCCTGGTGAAATTTTTGGAAGCATTCCGACCGCAGCCTGAGCACACTATATATCTATCTGGTGTTTGCATCGGTATTGCCAAAAGACCCTTTGGTCATATGTTCATTTATCGAAGGGCGGAGACCGATCACAATGTCCCCTACGTTGTGACAGAGTTGGAGCGTCTTAGGGAGACCAACTCTGTTCATTTGCTTAGTTATGAGTTTATTTGGAATTAACGGCCGATCGGAGACGTAAAGTATACTTGTTTTGCGAATTGCTATTTTTAAAAGGTCAATTTTCATGGGACAGTTCCGTTGTGAATTTTCTTACAAAATAATAAGTACCCGTTCTTTTGTGCAAAATAGTATATAAGAAGTCCATGATAATTGGTATCCATAACATTAATTCTAACTTTGATTCCAGAGTATTATAAATGTGGAAGTAATCTTTTACTGTAATGTGACCATTGACATATCATTCCTATACGGCACAAAGCGACACCACAGCTTATGTATTTTAAATACAATCCTGCTTACGACACCCATGGAATAACCGTACGCTGTGCATCAGCTTGAACAGACTTTTTTGTTTGTCTCGCAAATAGCTCCCTTAATTACAGGGAGTAGTTTGCGATCATGCAGGTGTCCATAATGCGCTTATAATTGTAATAATCCCTTCC
>JAMKCH010052092.1:0-10655 GCA_023653785.1 Ophioderma brevispina | reverse complement strand
ATGACCTTTTACCTTGGCATATAACCTTGACCTCCATTAAACACATGAGGGATCCCTTGTGCACTATGACCAATTTGTGTGGTTCTTCCAATTGAACTTCAACTTCATTGAGGTCAATTTTACATTTTTAAAATTAAATTTGTTGACCTTTGTTGATCCTTATGTGACCTTTAATCTTGGTATGTGACCTTGAGCTCATCAACATATGAGGGATCCCATGTGCACCTATGACACAAGTTTAACTTGGTTCCAATTGAACTTCAACTTTCAATTGAGGTCAATTTTTAAAAAAAAAACTTAACATTTTAGTGACACTGTACACACGCAAACAGAATGCAAAGTTGGATCCTGCAGCGATAGCTGGCGCCCACAAGAACAATATGGCACTGGACAAACCTAATGGGGATATCCCAAACACGGTATGAAAATGTTCTAATTTTTTTCACCAAATATTAAAATTGAATGAGCAATAAGTATTTGATAATTTTTGTGTCATACCTTTAAAAAATGTAGTTTTACTTGAGTAGTGTTAAACAACCTAGTTCAAACAAACAAAATCAACCAACCACACACCGTTACTTGAAGGCTTATAAGGAATGTTTCCATTGTTAAATAATACATTCATGCTTCATGATTAGCGAATATGAATGAGCACAACACATACTTGAACACCTGTCATCTTTGGGATTCCAATGTCCAACAAAGAAAGTGGGGTCATAGCAAGGATGAAAGGTCTCAATAAGGACAGTAAAAAGAGGAGAGTTTTTCATTTACTTAAGTAAATGTTGTACAGAAATCCCAAAAATGTCTTATATGGACAAGACTGCCACCAGTGTATGCTACTAAGGTAGAACATTTTTATAGCAGACATACTACATGCACAACTCTTACATGCACAACCCAGCAATAAGACAACGTTGGCAAAGCGACATATCAGGTACACAATGGAATTAGAGGCCACATTTAGTTATGTAAGGTCTATGGTTAATCTTCTTGCATAGATGGTGTGCGATGTGTGTGGCACTGTGCCTGGTTGTGTGGTCGTACAAGGGGTGTATGTGCAGCATGCATATTGTGCAAATGTGAAAATGTTTAAAAGAGAAAACTGAACGTGAGAAAAATTAACGATGTCATGATAACTTTTATGCTAGGCATCACCATGGATGTTGCGTTCGCAACGCATGCTGTTGTTATTGATTTTACCTGTCAGAATGACGCAACGTTCAAGATCATGAAGATCATGCTAAACACTTTTCAAACAACACCCTAATCAATATGTTGGCTGCCGAGGCAAGATCGAAGAGGGCGTATCAACATACCTAAACCCGACCCTCACCACATTGGTTTGCCTAGGGAAAGTTACTGAGTATTAATCATAAGACTCAAAATGCTTTGTTGCTCGAATAATTTCAACTGTGCCCCACCAGACTTCTCACAATCCTTTATTTTCTTTTTACTACTGCGAACAATCCCTCATGATATCCTGAGATTTTTTTATCATGTAATCTTAGTGAATTTTTCACAAACAGTGTGCTATCTTATCCCTGGCTGAAATCAACATGTCTCAAGTGTTTGGTGAAAAATGGAATCATAATCTCCTACAGGTTATTTTGATATTTGGGGATAATGTTGACTTTTACAGAATGTGTGCTCCTTTCTTTCTTTTGATTTGGCCTCAGCTGTGACAGCAAACAATTTTTTTCTCCCAAGGCAGATTCGAAGAGGGCAATCATAAAAATACCTAACCCGACCCTAGCTCGCTGTCAGAATAACAACTACAAAGTGTATTGTTAATAAATTGATTAATGTAAGGATAGTAAGTTGAGATTTTAAGGTAACTTTGAAAAGCTGAGGCAAAGTCTTGTTTAAGTACATTGATCCTCACTACTTACTTCAATCTTTCATAAATTACGTGTCATTGAGTCTAATGCTACTCTAGTAACGAATTTTGCTCATTATTTTTCTATGAGCAAAGTGCAGATATCGGAGGGGTTCTAACTTTCTGTGATGTGTGTTTTGGTGCAAAATAAAATGCAAATGTTGCCCAAGATCATTATGGTGGTGCTTGCTCTGAGAGTGTTTATTTGTTTAAATTCATCTGTCCTTACACACTAGTACGCATTCTGATTGTACTCGTACACCCAACTTTTTTAACTACTTGAAACATTTTGTCTGTTGTTAATGAAGATGAGGTGAGGAAGATTATCTCTAATCATTCACACCCGACTAGTCCATCTTAGACTCCAATCCCAACCTTGTTGCTAAAGAAATGTTTCGACATTCTCCTTCGTATCATGTCAGATAATCAATAACTCTTTCGAGATTGGGTTTGTTTCCCTCAGGTCCTGTGAGGCAATCATCACTCCAGTTGATTAAGTGAACCGTCTCTGAATTCGTATCTTCTCCTTAAGAATTACCGTCCCGTGTCTAATTGCCACTCTTGGTAAATCATCGCGTATCCTGCTATTTCGATGATTGAACCCTAACCCGGACGTGAGGCGGGTCTTGTGCCGACGATCGGCCCAAATGCAACGAGGGGCATCTATTTTTGATTTTTAACGGCCGATGTGGCAACGAGAAACAATCGGCGTCATTTTTTCCGGGAGACGCCCAGATGCAACGAAAAACATCGCGGTCATTTTCCCGGAAGACGGCCCAGATGTAACGAAAAAACTTCGCAACGCCATTTTTCCGGAAAGTACGTCCCAGATGCAACGAGGAACATCGCGTGGCGAATGCAATAAAAACAGGGTAAATAAATAAATAATGGATGCGTACTGCACACTGATCTGCATGAATTTGTATGCGTATAGTTCGCCAGTCGTGATGGTCCGCTATTACGCTACATCATAGTCCTGCGTGGCGGTATCTATGCTAGTCATGCTCCGGTTTACGTCATGAATAGCTTTATGCATAATTTAAAAATAGCTTATCGAAATGGTGGCGCTATCACATCGAAATCGAAATTGTCTATGGGCATTTGTACACAGTGTCACCCCCCCTGATGAAAAGATTGCGCTCTTCTGCGGGCAAACCGTCCGAAATGCAGTGAAAAGCATCCAATCATGTCTCGGAATGACTCCAGATGCAACGAAACATCGCGTCACTTTTCACAAGGGAATACGGGCCCAGATGCAACAAAAACATCTCGTCATTTTCCCGAAAAAAAAAAGAAGACGGCCGCAAATGTCAACGAAAAACATCGCATCATTTGCTCCGGTAGACGGCCTAAACAGATGCACTGAGGGCCAATGAGAGTCATTTGCTCGCGACAAAAAATGTTGTTGACGTCCAGCTGCAAAACAAAAACATTTTCCGTTCCGACCGGTACCCCGTTTTCGTTGCCTCTCATTGCCCCTCGGCTGCGTTAGGGTTAATAATTTCCTGATAACGGGTCATTACTGAAACTTTTCAATCGGCTTATAAATCATCTCATAGCACGGAGACGCGGCACTTCTTAGGGTGAAAAACGATATTCTTATGAAATGGATAAAGGTAAAGCAGTTAGTATGGTCCTGTTGGACCTATCTCTTCATTGATACAATTGAACTGCACGACATCCTTGTTGACCGCATTCAATTGGAGTTTTTGGTATTACAGGCTATGCTCAATCTTGGCTTGATACCTGACTTCTGATCGGAGTAGTAAATAATGTTTTTAGGTGAATACTCCTAAAGCTCCCTTTGAATTAATGGTGTTCCAAGGGGTTCTATCGGCAGGTCTCTCCAATTTTACACTGCGTATTCTCCACCCGTTGCGGATATCATCAAACGCTTTCGAATTGCCTATCATATTTATGCTGATGATACGCAGTTATATGTTAGTTTTGATCCAAGGTCACCGACGGATGCAGCTGCCGCACAGCTTAGGCTTAGCGAATGCATTGCAGAAATACGATCATGGATGCTTGCGAACAAGTTGAAGCTCAACGACTCGAAAACCGAGCTCTTCTTGATTGCATCGCCTTGGCATGCTAATGCTGTATCCAGTCTTGACCTGGATTTGAAAATTGGTGGATCTGTGATTACTCCTTCTGCTACCATAAAGAACCTGGGTACTTGCCTTAACATGAAACAACATGTCAGTTCCCTTTGTCGTATCATTAACTTTCACCTTCGCAATCTTACAAGAATTCGTCGTTTTATTGATCAAACAACGTGTGCACATGCAGCAAGATCTTTGATCCTATCTCGGCTGGACTATGGCAACTCTTTGCTTGGCGGTCTGTCAAATTCTGACACTCTTCGTCTCCAAAGATTCCAAAATCGCGCTGCTCGCCTTATCTTTCAAGTCAATAAACATACCAGCGCTGCAGTTTTACTTCGTGAGTTGCATTATTTTGATTTTAATTTGTGTGTATCACCCTGGTCATGTCGGGCTTAGGTCCTTTCAAGATCCAACCCGTCTGGTAATTCCCTATACCAAAAGATCTTATGGCGATAAATCATTTGCTGTTATGGGTCCTAGGTTATGGAATTCCTTGCCCAAGTGTGTGCGTGAAGCCCCCAATGTGCAATCTTTTAAAAAGCTTCTTAAAACGCACCTTTTCCCAAAAAAATAGTATGGGTGGTCCTGTTTTGATGTACGGTGTGGTGCCTTTCTAGTGTCATATTCTATTTGTTTCTATGCATAATAATGTGTGATATTGTATAGCCGCTATTGGTATGCCCTTTTTAATTTGTATACAATGTATGTATCTCATATCTGATGCTCTAGTGTATTTACTATAGTGCTGTGCATTTGTTGGTGCTGTGCACTTTTTATATCCTTAATTTGTATGTTTTGTATTTTAGGTACCATTGTTTCTTTGAATATCTATTTTATTTTTTATTTCCCTGTATATTTGGTGTGTATGTACAGCGCATTGATCTACGGGAAATGCGCTTAATAAGTACCTGTATAATAATAATAATAATAATAATACTCATAGTGTGTGTGGCTTGTTAATGATACTAATGGTTCCTTTTGCTTAAGTTAGTTATTTTTTAACTCGGTGCAACACACTACGATGTGCATTAATACTTGCACACCGAAAATGGAAGTAAGCGAAAACTAAACTGCAATGATCAGGAATTGTACAAAATGATTAGCATAACAAGGTTAAATATTATTTTTGATTACCAAAAATAATACTACAATAAACAGAAAACGTCAGCTTGGTTAAAATCACCTGATCGATCAATGCAGTTGGGGTGTCATCAATATCCATGATAAAAAAAAAAAAAAAAAAAATAAATCATTTGCTGTTATGGGTCCTAGGTTATGGAATTCCTTGCCCAAGTGTGTGCGTGAAGCCCCCAATGTGCAATCTTTTAAAAAGCTTCTTAAAACGCACCTTTTCCCAAAAAACTAGTATGGATGGTCCTGTTTTGATGTACGGTGTGGTGCCTTTCTAGTGTCAGAATTCTTTTTGTTTTTATGCATAATAATGTCTGATATTGTATAGCCGCTATTGGTATGCCCTTTTTAATTTGTGTTTTAATTATGCATTGTTTTGTAAGTAATATCTCATTCTATTTGTAAATTTTTATAGTGCTGTGCATTATACCGTGCTTGTGCACCTTTTAATTATTTCCTTAAACTGCGTCCAATTATTGTATTATTATTGCTGTATACATGTTAAGTATCTCCATATTCTGATGCTCTAGTGTATTTCCTATATTGGCGGGTGGGCACTTTACGGTGCTGTGCACTTTTTATAACCTTAATTTGTATGTTTTTTTTGTATTTTAGGACCATTGTTTCTTTGAAAATTTATTTTATTCTTTTATTTTCCCTGTATATTTTGGTGTGTAATAGTACAGGTGCATTGAATCTACGGAAATCGCTTATAAGTACCGTATAATAAAAAATAATAATACATGTCAAAATGAAATGAAAATTCCATCTATACTGGGAACTCACTTGTTTTCCCACTTGTTACATAGCATCCAATACCACTGGAGGAAACTTACTGGTCATGTTTCAGACTGGGAGAAGATCCTGTAGTGCTCGATCCCATGATTGTGAAAAAAAGCTCACTTACGGCAGTGTCAACCTGAGCCTTCCCGAGTATATATTTTTTGGTTTGTAACTCTTGTCGCAAATATTGATTATTGTATATAAAAGTATACATTTCTAGAAAGAAATTGACGATGAACCCGATAATGGCAT
Source organism: Ophioderma brevispina (assembly GCA_023653785.1). Lineage (NCBI taxonomy): Eukaryota > Metazoa > Echinodermata > Ophiuroidea > Amphilepidida > Ophiodermatidae > Ophioderma > Ophioderma brevispina. The sequence continues at coordinate 4,502 of JAMKCH010052092.1, read as the reverse complement.
AAGCTTAATGTAAAACTTTCCGTATTTGGGAAAAAATACTAAAAAAAACATGAGTTTTGCCAAATTTTTCAGACAGCATAACAAAAACAATTTGAATTAATGATTCTTTGTTATTTTTAGAAACAAGACAATTTGTCTAGGGAGGACTTTTTTCATTTGAAAAATAGAGTTACTTTTCAGAAATATAAGGAAAAAATGTCAAAAAAAAGTGTGATTTTAACCTTTGCTTTCCAAAATTTGAGTCATATGGAGAGGATATCTTGTTAGAAATGCGAAAAAAATGAAAAAATTGAGAAAACCGTCCCTAGAGAAGACAGGATGCTACGATAGGAAAGGAAGAGTAAACCTTGCACTTATTTTCGGTACTGTTGGAGTTATCTGTCTGAAAATGTACCAAATTGGCGAAAATTGAACATTGGAAAATCCGTGTTTTAGTAATAAAAGTGACTTTTCACGCCATTTCAAGATTGTCTCTTCATCAATAACTTTATTTTGAACTTCAAAAATGAGTATGTGTGCAAAGTGATTGAAATACACATCTTGATGCATATTGATTCAAACATCTTTTCTCTCTAACTCCAGAATCAGAAGAATTGAAATGGTGTATGGTCTAAATTAGCGCTTGTTTACTTTTCAAATATTATTTCGTTTTCCAAGATGTGTTCGCGCAAACGTACATTAAAACACGAGCACGCTTCATACGCAGTAAAAATTCACCACGCGACGCGCTGATGAGCCTTGCGCCTGACGGCGTGTAATGTGCTTAAATTTCCAGCCGTTAAGACCATGTGGATTCTGTGACTTTAAATGGTCAGAATAGTTGCTTAAATCGGCCCAAAAAAATAAACTCAGGTTGTCTGCATATAACTTTTGTTGGTAATGATAGAAGTTTTTTTTAGATAGAACACGGTTGGTGTTTAAATGGTGAAAAAAAAATCAGAAATTCAACAGTAAAAACAAAAAGCACCTAGGGGTAAACTACCCTTATCATTTCTTTTATACTGGATGAAAATCAAAACCAAGATATTGTCTTTGACCTACTATATACGGGGACTATGAAACCTTATTTGGATTTCTATACAGCACCAACAGGAGGGTTGGTACCAAAAGCCTTTGGGAAAAAAATCAGACAGGGATTTAGTCATCATAACCTGTCATGCTAAGGCCTTGTCGATTGTTTATCTATGAGCAAGGGCTAGTGAAGTATAATGAGTCCGCTTATATGTGCAATGGTACTAGCATTAAAGCCAACAGTTGGAATGCAAATTAGTTCATACTTTGTACTACTCCCCATCTCAGAAAACTACAGCATTAAACTTGTGGAGATTAAAATATATTCTGTTTGCTACCACTTGTCACAACCAAATATGAAAAACTCGTACTCATCACCGCAAACTCATTGGGACTGTAACAGTACAGGCACAACTGCAAGCATCACTACCGCAAAATTAAAGTCAATAAATTTGATGAAAGGTCCAAAATCGCATTTCAGTGTGTAAGTATTCAAGAACAGAAAATCATTCAAAAAGACTGCAAACAAAAAACATAGTTATCTTTAAAAAACAAAAGACTTTTTAAAAAGAAAAAACCAAACCCAAAAAGAAAAATTAAAATAATATAAGTTATTTAAATTTATTCGTATACTATTTTAAAAATATAAGTTCAAGACTTGTTTTCAAATCTTAGGGCTTTAATGTAAGAAAATATGCTTGCAAACAAGTTTTTTTCCCTTTTTCTTAAAGGTGCTTGTGTCCGATTTATGGCCTAGTGTGTTCTATGCCTGATATGAGAGGCTGGCACTTGGCCGTACGCACTATCAAGTACCATGGGGAAACAAGCTTGCGGTTTTGACGGTACAACACTGAAGCCAATAATCAGACGGCAAACCCTATTCAATAACTGTGACTAATTTTGATGTACCACTAAACTGCAGTCTTTTCGGTTAGATCTTGAGCATGAAAGGGATCCACTAGGCAAAACAACAAATCCTATTCTTTTCTTCTCATCTTTAAATTTAGGTTTGGTTGTTTAACATGGAAAATATTTTCTTTTTCATTTTAGTTTAAAAGGCCAAAAATACTGCCCGCTGTAAAAATTAACCAACCCGTACTAGCTGCAATGAAACTGTGTACCTTATACACACGCGTGGTAACAATGAGTAACGGCGCATCAGCTCATATTAGATGCGCAAAAACCAATGATATTGCGTGTTTTCGTACAAAAGCCGCCCACTGAATAAGAATTGTAAACAAACGATCTCATTGGCATTGATGTCTTGCCACTGCCAAACCCAGCTCAGTTCAATGTGGAGGAGGAGTGCCGACCTCAAGGAACTTTGATAAATGTGCCAACATTTTACTGCCTTCAGGCATGGAACCCATTGCTCCAACACTGTGTATCCTATGGTCTTCAAATGAACCCACTATTCCAATGGCTCATCTATTCTGTCAAACCACCCACCTAATATGGATTCAGTCTATATAGCAGAAATTATGTAAATGGCCTTAAAAACCAGCTCACCATATATCCGGGTCAACCAAAGACCTAGAACCTAGCCTAAGAACAGAAAATGATATGAATACGAGATTCAGATAGAAACACCACTATTGTACAGTAAAACCGTAAATTAATGTCTGTACCGTACCATAAAATATTGTCACATATATATCAGGTTTGGTGTTTGTGTTTTTTTAACATAAGGTGTTTTCAGTAGTAACATAAAAATTATCGGAAAAATCCACAAGCTATAATTGCACCACGATTAATGTTGGAATTGTCTGCGTAGACCTAATTTCTAAAATACGGTACCAGGGTACGTGAAAAGATTGTCCTTGTTCAGAGCAGAATATGCTGTCCCAGAGAGGTGAAAATCTAGTAAATGACACAGGACTATTGAAGTAAACAAATACACAAACACAGAGTGCATGGCATTACCTTTTTTTCTTTGACAATCACAAGATCATACTAATTACTATACACCTTTGGCAAATTCATTCGTTTGACACGGTTCGGCTAGTTTGGACAAAGACTGAGTAGAGCACATACCCTGTCACTGCATGGGGTAACTGAATGGTGTGAACAACGGTCAGCCATGATGGCAAACCTGAGTGGGGTCATATCAGGTCACACCATGGGAGGGGATGACTCTACCACTTAACAACACCACTACAAAGGGATCTACCTCTAGCTTATTAGAGACATCAGCCCAGAGAAATTTGGGTAGATGAATTAGGTACCAATATATGACACTGGGAGTGTATAGGGGGGCACCTGAAATGAACGGAAATGGGAGTCTGCCGGGTACAACTGGTTGGTGCAGTCCTGGGGGTCCCCAAAGGAGCCAAAAAATGGGGTGACTGAATAGATGCAGAGACCTCAGGTACCACTTAATCCACCACCATAGTTGCGCACTACCACGCCTATATCAGCAGCACAAACGACATACATTTTTCCCGTTGGAAAGGGCCGCCAGACCCCCCACCAGGGACCCAAAATTGGGCTAGTTAGGTGGCGAGTCCGGTACCAGTCAGGAAATAGTGTCATTAAATCATTGAGTTTGTGGAGTACAAAAATGTGTTATACCAGACAAATCGTCAATTGGTGAATACAGGAAACCAGACACTTCAAACAGGCGCTTAAGGCTCTTCTGTCCAGATAAGCTAGCCTAGATATGGGTGGGTACCAGTGAAATTAATGTTAATGATCTAGTACACCTCAAGGAATATAGAATACCTATGACAGAACAAATATCAGCTGCCTTAAGCCTACCAGACCCCCTAAATGGACCCTCGGGGCCCATCTCGGCTAGCCTAACTATTAAAGGTACCAGCTATAGTCCATTTCTCTTCCCTCACGGGCAGTGATGCACAAACCTTGACGAGATTTTCCGCACGCATAGATATGCCGTTTTTGTGCATGCGTGTATAAACGCATCGTTTTTATACCAGGGTGCGCGGTGTAACTGGTGCGACCGTCAAATCTCGCGCTGACGTCACTGCACGGAGGAAGGCAAAATGAAGTTACCACCTCCCTCTCCACCCCACTCACCAGCACTTTTGTCTTACCAAGTTTACCTTCCGACCCCTTACTCTCAAAAGCCTTCTTACATTCCCAAACTTCTCCATCAGTCCCTCCAATGGTCTCGCTCATGAAAACCAAGTATCAGCGTACAACTCTGACTCAACAAAACTTCTTTTTCACTCTCCGTGACTACATTCAATCAAAAATTGCTAAAAATCAATGGGAAGTACAGAACCTGATGCACACCACCTTCACCTCAAACTCATCGGACAGATCAGACCCTACTCTAACTCTTATTTTGGCTCCTTCATAAAACTGGTATCTCTCTCCTCATCGCCCACTCCATCACTTTCCTCGGTACCCTTCAAATGCCTTCTCCAAGTTTACAAAAAACACATAAACAACTTTCTTTTCCTTAGCTCGATATCCTCTTGCAGGGCCTACTTAAAATAAACAACTGCATCTATCGTTCCCTCCCCTAG
>JAMKCH010052091.1:0-50486 GCA_023653785.1 Ophioderma brevispina | reverse complement strand
ATACTTAACAAAAGAAGTTCTTTGACAAATGGTCCTTCAAATGGTGTGTTGCTACATCATTCTCTCATCATCTAGTTCAAGAAAGGAAGCGTGTGTTTTCATAGGAACTCAACTTGGTTCACTTCGAGAATGAATTTGTTTCAATGGCAACTATCAGCCTGTAGATGGCAGAACCTGAGCAAGCGATCTGTTGCCATAGCAAAATTTTACTATTACATTAAGGGGTTTGTGATCACCTGAATTGATTTTGTCGTAAGTTTTCTTCAGTTGCCTGGGGAAATTCGGCAACCCACCGTTACCTTTTGATTGTCGCCATAAACATCTAATGACTATAGATGAGAAAACAAGGATAAAATAACAATGACATGCCATGAGAATGTTGGCTCATGACAGGTTTTAGAATCTCAATGCTTCTGTTGAGTTTAGTCGCTGAGTGTCAAATTCATGTTGACATAATCAATTATTTGGTGATCAATGGAAAGGCAGGATTTTTGATATTATCCATCATCCATCAACTCCCTAGTGGCCTGTGAGTGTGCTGGCATACCCATATGTGTATCTCACATAGGCATGAGTCATCCATTATCTTTTCTTGTATATTTTGGCGTATTACATTTTGGTGTGTATACACTACCTTATTTTTATCTTCAAGTTTTGAGGCAGGGGTCCAGTCTAATCCAGGTGTAATATCAAGGGGGCTAAGTTAATTATTATTAAAATAGCTTTGCAAGTTTGCCTTAAAAGGTGCTTTTCCGATTTTTGTGTATCATGTTACTACTTGGTATGAGAGCCTGAGAACTTGTATAATACACAGGCCACCAGGTACCGTGGGAAACAAATTTGTGCATTTTTGAATCAGACACGAATGCATATGCAACACCCCCTCAAGTCACGATTGTGCTAAATATTGATGGTTCCATTAAAATGGCTTTTTTTAGTCAGTACCACCTTGAGCACGGAATGGATTTGAAAGCTGAAATTTCAGAATTTCATATGATATCAAATTGATACTACTTTCCAGGTAAATCAATGGGTCCCAAAGACGATCGGGAACACGCAACTTTACAGGGACACAATGGCATGAAAAATATTCATACTTATGACATTTTGAAAACAGAATTTGGGTATTTCATTGTAATAAAGGAAAATTAGGCTAATATTATTTTTCCTTGTAGCTTCACTTCACAACAAGAATTTGACATTACTACTGCCCATCATGAATAATCAAACTTGATAAACATGCGTCGTCAGCTCGCAGACTATATTGCATTGTATTGTGGCTAAATCCCAGCTAATCCCAGCCAATCCACCTTTCACTTGTCCGATAATTATTTTACTACAAGCTTTAAGTACATGTCTGATTCACTCTGATCCCGGTCTGAATGGCTTTGAATGTGTCACACTGCTGGATACACTGTAATTCTGGCATGGATTCAAGACCTTGATTTCCATGGCAGCATATTGCCACAAACTGCCACAAATTCTTGCTGTTTTGCTGTTTTTACATAATGGTAAACACCATTTTTTTTTCAAATTTTGTGGAAGTGATTTCATTAATGGTCCATTTCATATGTATTAATATTTTTTTTCATGCCATTGTGCCCCTTTAAGAAAAAAAAATTATAAAAATGAGATTAATTAATGAGAGCGCTTGTGTTCCGTGGAAACGTGCAGAACTATGATGTCATTAGGGATGTGAGATCTAGCCCCGCCGCGTGGCCAACGTGTTTGTGTCCCTGGGCAAGATACTAATCTGAAGTTGCCACTCACCGACCCAAGAGCGAAACGGGCATCTGTCATGTGATGGGGGATATTACAATCTAGTGCTGATACGGATGTGTGTCTTGGGCCAGCAGCCACCTAGATGAAGCGAAATGATTGTGACGATTTCCTAATGACAGCGTAATAAATAGGCACCAGCGCTTGGCGACTTTGCAGTGATAAAGCGCTATATAAAACTGTTATTATTATTTTATTATTATAAACATGCATCACATCAAGCTATTTCGTTTGATGTAATTTAAAAAAATCTGGTATGCTGGGATACAAAAGGGTGCTAAGAAAATGGCAAGGGGCCTTGTTTTGACAGCTTCATTTGAATTTGGTGTCTCCGGGGTACTCCGTTTCCCTCCTGCATCCGTTTCTCCCTCATCCGGTGTTCCTCCTGCATCCTGTTCTGAGCAGGGGCACTTGCCCCCCTCGCGCCACTGTCCATTCATATTATGAATGGGTGAAACGCATTAGTGTTCAGAGCGTTATTGACCTATACTTATTTGACCAATCATGCATAGCTCCCTTAACGAATAGGGTGGTATGTATGTGACTGTTTTTGTGGATGGTGTTACAGGAGCCTTAAAGGTTCCCACCTAAAATCTTGTATGTCAATTGTGTGTATGTAGGCAGAGGTTGTTATCAACCCAACTGATGGTCGAGTCTGATACCGTTATTTACCCATGGTATTTTTTGCTCTTTAGGCCACTGAAATTGGTCGGGGGGTGGTAGAAACCGTGACAAACTCATCGCCTATGTCTGGCATTGGTTTGACGGCCGTTGCCCCTGTGATTTATGCTAAAAAATGTAACACTGTCGAAATAGATTGTGATATGATCAGGGTGATGTGGTTCAGCAATCAGAAATAGCACGTATTCACATGGAAGTGATTGTATGATAACTTGCTTTACTTGATTAATTTGCTTTTTTTCATATCAGTCCTTTTCATCTGGAAGTAGATTCCTAATAGGAAACCCATTCTTGTGGGTGTAGGCATATAATGTTCAGGTTTTTGTTAAATTTCCCCTTTTTTTTCTGTGGAAAAATATGAAATATTGGTAAAATGTAGGCCTACAACAGGATTACTCTACTTGGCATTAACTTGCTCCATGTACCAGTTACTTAAATATGTTATTCTTGATCCTTCATAAACTTGAAAGTGCGTACCGGAGCTACAAGCTATCTGACCAGATGCCATCTCTCTGTCCATGGCATTGGGTCAGATTCTATAGTGTGGATTTGCTGTGTGGGTTTGCCACTCCTCCAGCACAGCACGTCTTGTGTCGACCTTCTCACATATGCTTGTACTCATTCATACTCCTGGGTGCGGAGAGGCAAGTCAGGTAAGTGCCTGCCCAAGCGCGTAACTTTAGACCTCTGGTCACAAGTCGGTTCATGCATCTGCTCTGTGACAACGTATCTTTCCTACTAACTTTTGTTTGTTTACACTCCCTCTGTTGATATATTTTACTACCCTCCAATTCTTGAGACAAGCACATAGGCTTTTAACCTCTAATCAGAGCATGTGCCAAGGATGTTACCTCACTTATTAGGTCCTTTAGGCATCTGATGTTTGGAAAGACCTTATTTCAGCACGATCGTGTGTCTGTCCTGTGTGTCTGGTTGTCAAACATTTAGTGTACACCTTTTGGTTGGCACTACATTTTACAGTAGCCTTTTAGTGCAGTGATTAAGTTCATACTTGGTATGCTTATACATTGAGACAAGGGTCTTATGTGGGGTAACAGATTCTTTGACCACTTAATTGGATGACCTAAGGTCATTCACAGGTCACTTAGGGTCATTATATGCTAATATACACTTTTTGGTTGACACTGTTTTCAACTCATTGTAATGTAGCTTTTTAGTGCAGTGATGGATAAGTTCATACTTGGTATGCTTATACATTGAGACAAGGGTCTTATGTGGGGTAACAGTTGGGAAGGTCAAAGGACATTCAGGGGTCACTTAGAGTCACTATATTGTTCTCTTGTTGTTTGACCACATGAATCGATGACCTATCTGCAATATAATCAGAAGATGGATGTCTCTTTGTCCTGGATGGATGTCTATATGGCGGAATAAATTCATTATCCTTCTACAGAATAGTCAGTGATCTTCTATAACGTGCAGGGATAGAACATATGAGGTCATGTGATGTATATTTTTTGGACATGTAAACCAGAATTAATATTCATAACATGTTCAAGGGTGACTCGTCTAATGCATGGAACCACCATTATGAACAATTCTTTAAAATGTGAGACGCAGAGCGCTATCTGCAATACTTGCACATTCTATGGATCTCTACAATCAAATCACTCTTCACACGCATCACCTTCTGAGAAGTAAACTTCAAATATCTTACATCACTGATAACTGAGCATGTTTGTAGGATTCCCAGCTTTTATAGCAATTATTTTTGGGACAGCAAACAAGAACAATTACCACTAGGGCTCAAACTCCTGCTAGATCATATTTTCCAACATGGAGCACAGTGCCTTAGACAGTTGGCCATCTCACCCAAGTCAGCATGTATGGGACAGGTAACCATTAAGAAAATGATGTCTTCACCACATGTCAGATCTTAATCACTTTTGTTCACACTGATTGTGTGTTACGTGCGTAAGTCCATTGTGTAACGTCAGTGGTGTTAAAGAGGAGTAGTAGTCAAATTGAGATATGCATGTGAATGCCTGTAGACTTGCTTTGATAAATATATGTATTACACCATGTAGAGTATGTCGTGTTGTCACCTGCCTGCTTCGAGTTTACAAAATTTAAGAGACACTGGCAAATTTGAAAATAGTGCGCCCTCAATATTTGTCAAAATCAGTATTTTTGCATGGTGTAAGGCTTTTATATACAAAAGCCCTCACCCAAAATGATTACGACCCAATCAGCTTCCTTCATGGGTAAACATCAACGATTTTTAGAATTTAACGTCGCGGCGACGTTAAATATTTCAGCAGACACGGAAATGGCGTTTACCACAAGAACCCCACGCTGTATGCAATGTTTCCCACGCTATGCACACTGTTTGATCGGTCTATAACCTTTGTGGTTTTAATATCAGTGAGTATGAGTCAAACATTTTGTAATATACACATTTGTTGATTAAAGTTATGGAAAACTTAAAAGTTGGCCTACAAATTACCTGGATGTCTTATATCCTCATATCAATGGCCCTATCTGTTTTGGGGTATGTTATTTATGTGTAAAATATATCTCTCTTCTTCCAATGGCCTAGACTATCATTTGAGAGCAATTGAAGAATTTCATATGTTGGTGAAAATGTGCGCAGTGCCGCTTTAAGGATTGTGTGACTTTCAGTTGACATGACAGATATGCAGAAAAAAAAAAAACAGGGGGTTCTTAAACCAAACTGACTAGGAGTTCTAGGTAAACATTTTGGGCTACTTATGCTAGATGAACATGTTGTGCTATTTAAAGACATTAAGGTTTCAAAACTGAATTTTTATGTGGGGATATAAAAACAAAAAAAATTTTATTTTTTTCAATATGTGACAATCAAATTTCCATAATATAAAATTAAAAAACACCGGAATTGCTTTTGATTGTTTTATGTCTTGAAAAATTTGGGCTAACAAAGTCCAAAGGTCAATTTGAGTAAGCCCCCCCCCCCCCCCGGCACATAGGGCATCCTTCCTTTCTGAAAGTAACATATTTGAGGTGGGTGATAAGATAAACTAGGTCATGATATATCCTGCAGTTATGATAACATAGCTTGGAAAATCTGGACAGAGTCTTTCCTGCTTCATATAACTTGAATGTTCCACTAACAGAACATTGGGGTAGGTTGGTATAGGAATACAAGTTAAAAATTTAACACCAAATTATTAATATTGATAAAAATACTTTTTTAAGATAATGGATTTTTAAACCTGAGGTTTTTAGAAAATAATTCACATACAAGTCCTGAAACATTTACAAAAAACAAATTCTGGACTCTCAGTTCTGAAGTTATCTACAAAAAAGCATGACATAGAAAGAGAAAATTTCCTGTAATTATGGTTGCCTCAATGGTCAAAGACAATGGAACTAATCACAGAGTCTTCTCTTTAATAATAATAATAATACACAGGCTTTATTAACAACGCCATTTCATCAAGATCACTGTTGCCTATGTTATTATTACCCTGCCATCAGGAAATTGTCACAATATTTCCATTCAACCTAGGTCGGCAGCCGTCCAAGCGCACAATCCTATCAGCACTTAGATTGTAATATCCCCCCTAAGAGCTACCCGAATATCGCTTGGGTCGACGAGCAAGAGAGGTAAAGTGCCGTGGCCAAGTTGACCAACACATTGACCGCAGCGGGGCGCGAACCCGCAACCTTAAGATCAGGGGGTCCGGCCATCATATCCACTGGACCAAGTGTGCTTCTTGTGTTATAATACCTCCATTTTGTGATTAAAAGATTAATTTGATTTTCTCAATTTTATTTGAGAAAAGATTTCTCATGGGAAAAGTACTTTGTTATGATAAAACAGAGAGCAGGGGATTCCCAAGTGCTTATGTGAGATCAGACCAGGTGTTGTTTACTAGATAGATTGCACAAGAGGAGAAATGGGATTCCCCCAAAATGTAAATTAGAAACGGATTCAACTTGTTTATGCATTGAAGATCAAAAACAGATTGCAAAGATTCCCGGATTCCCCATGAATTTATAATGTGAGGTGATGCAATGTAGATGATGTAATTTATGTGAAATCTGATTCATAGTGCTAGGTTATGTTTATACATGATAATGTTGCAATGCCTATTTTTAGGTATAGTATACTAGTTATGAATATTGTGTATATATATTAAGGAGAACTTGCCCAGAAGATTCGCTACATCCACCAGTAACAATTTGGCTAGAAGTTATAGCTAGTTTTTAATCTGCAATGATTAGCACCTATATAGTAATGTACCTAGTGCCAGGATTTATAATTCCATGTGAGCAATGTGCTATAATTATTTCTACTGTCGTCTTTTAGCGAAAGGTGCTGGGATCAAAATAGGATTCCAAACTGTGGACAGATGAAATCGTGGTGATTATCTTGGACTTATATCCTGTGGAAATTAGTGTGGGAGGGGCCTTATTTAACCTTGTCGTCTTGAACTGCTGGACAAAAGTTATCTTCAGGACTGAGAAATTCCCATGGAATATTCCCTGAGGATTTGTAGTGTGACTTTTGCATGCTGTCATTTTGGAGTCTTCGCTGTGAGGACATATCATCGTTGAACGGCAACGCTTCTTTTGGACATTAATGACTCTAAGTATCATCTTATAAATTTTTGTGTATGTTACTAATAAGGTAATGTTGTTGGGACTACCAAATTCTGAACCGACCCAGATTCAAATCATTTAAAATCTGTTATATTATAAAATTCAGATCACTTGTGCACAAGGCTCATTTATTTGTGTTTGAAAGGTATTTCTGACCTCTGACGTCGATGATACGTCATACACTGGAGTTCTTGAAAGTTTGGAAATTGTCCAATGTGTGTGCATTATTTATGAATTCAGATGGTCCACATTTTGTGACAAAGTACTGAGCCACAAAAATTGATGTGTCCACAGTCTTGTGCGTCCAATAATCATGTGTTCCTAGTTTTAAAATTCCAGTTGAAACAAGGGGATAGGAACAATGTCTTTAACAGCAACAGTCAATTCAATTGGCATCAACATCCGGTGTGACCCGAGTGCTAGTCCTTTCACAGACTCCCGCATTTAGGAGGGCGCTCTTATGCCATCCCTTGAAACCCAATTCAAAGGTGACCATTTCCATATTGAACACAACTGAATTTGTTTTAATGGGTTATTTGGTGTATCTAAACATCTCATTTCACCCAGTTCATTTTAAAACCCAAATTCCACATATCTCATTCAGCACGCGGAAAGAAATTACATCCTTTTTAAAGCTATGTTTTTTTTTCAGCCCATAATTTCAACCCAGTTGAAACAAACTAAGCCAATACTTGCAACCTGGTTGACATTTATCTCAATATTGCAGATGCAACATGATTTGACTTCCTTGAACCGATTTTTCCCGATTTAAATTTCAACAATTGATTAAATTTTACATAGGTAGTGTAATTGTTGGTAAAATGTTAACCCCTGCAATTATTGCACCCATACTCTTGAAGGCTTTGAAGAATTAGCTTCATTATTTGTGCATGACAGAACCTTTTTTAAAAACCAATCAAGATTAAAAACTCTACTAAATGACTTATTTACATATTTTATGTTTTGTTTGAAGCACCTGAACGTGTAGAATCTCTTTTTTCAGGCAAACACATAACAAAAAAAGGAGGTATTCGGGATCAAAGGTCATCCAAAGTCATGGCAGATGACACAAGCATTCCAGGGAATCATGTTTTTTAAATAAAATTTTGATTTACCACTCTGCGGTACCCCTCTTACAGTATTCACAAAAATAACAGTTGGACAGTAAATTGAGATAGGAAGAATAAACCTATAATCTGAAATTCAGCAGCTCATCACCTGGAGAGGAGAAAAGCCATGGCTAACCATGGCTTTGAAAAAGGAAAAAAACTAAAATCTTAAATGAACTGTAACTGATCCATGTCAAAAGCAAAACCATGGTGCATGTAGGACTAAAACCCAACTTACTCTAAATATTCCAGAGTAAAAAAAATATCTAGGTCTTATACCCCACCAACTTATTTCTTCCCTCAGCCATTTATTAATGGCCGCAGGGTTTTGTCGTGATAAGTTCTGTACATGTGTCTTGTGTGTATCCAGAATATATGCTAGCAATATGTCAAGAACCATACTCACTAGGATCATGAAACTTGTTTTATAGATACCCCCCCTTACAAGTTCACCGCGAATGACTTTTAACCCTAACCCTGACGTCAGTTTCTAGCCTCTCCCGGAAGACTGAAGGAGTGAGGGAAGAGGGGACAAGAAAAGTCGCAAATTCGTGGGGATTCGAACCCAGGGCCCTTCGGGGCCGCGCCTCCCCATGACCCGGGATAGCAACTCGGCGGTGTCCGCTGGCCCGGCCAACATGTCGTGCCCATATGAGTCATGCTTTGCTGATGTCATCGCTACTTTCTGATAGTGCCTTTTTCCTCAATAACACAGTGCGTTTTGGTGATATTTAGCTGTGCTAGGTTACCCAATTCAATGTTAAGGTCAGTATTAATTATTGGATTCTTGTGTGATTGTCAGAAACTGCAGACTTAAGATCCATTAAACTTGTGTGGAAGGTGCCCGCTACAATTCTACACGAGTTTGCAGAGAAATGACCTTGGGACTTTATCTCAAGGGTTCAGGTCCTTTTCAGATAGATTTTTACCTGTCATTAATCCTTGAGAACTGCTAATGCTTTGACATGACACGTGTAATAAAATTCCTGATAAATCAATCTATCTAATGGCCGCAGCCGAGATACATCACAATGTAGCGCCAAAAGTCTCTGTCTGTCATTAAGTTGGGATGTCATATGGATCCTGTTGGATGTCTTGAGCAATCGTTTCAATGTAGTTAAAGGGTGCGACGACCCCTGTTTGGCACGTTAACTTCCAACATGTGACGTCTGTGACTACTTGATCAATCGCAGTGACCGTGACCAGTGGCCCCCACAAAATCAGATACTACTTATCTTTGTCGGTCCATCACGCAAACCACATGTTTTTATTTAGCCTAACTGCACTTCTGTACTTTGCAAAACATAATTAACATTTAAGAAACCAAATTTTGAAACTTGAGAGGATATTAGTGTCTGTCACAAACAGATGGTATCTTATTTATAATAATTCACCGAGGCATGGGGGGGAAGTAGGCATAATCGCTTGCTATTGGACTGTGTAAGGGATAACCGGCCTAGTTACCATACAGGCCTGAAGGGTAGGATGGTTTTTTCTTTTTATCATTTGAGTATTCTTGGTTTTTTGACCACCCATGCCTGGAAACCACAAAAATAACGATAAACCAAAATAACTAGAAACATATGGTGGTTTTGTTAGTCTCCTTAAGCTTACAATATGCATATCCTAGAACTGCATGTAAGTGTGGCAATTCAGATTGCTTAGAACTGCATCTTCTGTGTAATAACACATTAGCTACCATGTTGCAATTCAAAGTGCATAAGAGACTGCTCAACTGATGCATAACATATTAGCGACAGGGTACAATTCAAGTGCTCAAGGACTGCTCAAATTGTCTAAAAAGGACATAGAACTGATTATGCCAACTGGGGGGTCTTGGAACTGCTGGATAGATGCAGTGGTGGTTCTTACATAACACCCGGGGGGGGGCACTCACTTTTTTTCAGGTAGGAATGTCGACCCCAAGTTCCCAACTTGGGGGCTTGTGAACTGTTTTGTCTCCGAAAATAGGGGCTTGGGAACTACTTTTTGAGAAATTTGCAGGTGTGGGAGCTGAAATATTCATCTTCTGAGGCAAAAATTTTTAAAAAGGGGATTAAGAACTAATTATGCTTCAGGAGTCCACAAGGGTGCAGTTCAAGTGCTCAAGAGACTGTTCACCTGTTACATCCACATTAGCTACAAGTGTGCAATTCAAAGGTGGCTTAAAGACTGACTCAGCAGTTACATAACACATTAGCTACAAGTGTGCACTTCAATTTGCTCCAGAGACTGCTCAGCTGTTACATAACACATTAGCTACAAGTGTGCATTCAAAGTGCCAATAGACTGCCAGCTGTTACAAACACAATACTACAAGGGTGCAATTCAATTTGCTCAAGAGACTCTCAGCTGTTACATAACCAATATGAAAAGTGTGCCATGCAAAGTGGCTCAAGAACTGCTCACTGTTACATAAGACCTAGCTCCAGTGTGCAATTCAGGTGGCTCAAGGAGACTGTCACTGTTCATACATATTAGCTACAGGTGTGCAAGTCAAAGTACTATAGTAGACTGCTCACTGTTACATAACACGTAGCTACAAGTGTGCAATTCAAAGTGCTTAAGAGACAGCACTGGTGTTACACATAACACAATAGCTACAAGGATGCCTTTATAAGTGCTCAGAGATAAGTGCCACTGTTGCATAAACACAATTAGCTACAAGTGTGCAATTCAAGGTGCTCAAGAGACTGCTCACTGTTACATAACACAATAGCTACAAGTGTGCAATTCAAAGTGCTCAAGAGACTGCTCAGCTGTTACATAACACATAGCTACAAGTGTGCAATTCAAAGTGCTCAAGAGACTGCTCAGCAGTTACATAACACAATAGCTACAAGTGTGCAATTCAATTTGCTCAAGAGACTCTCAGCTGTTACATAACACATTAGCTACAAGTGTGCAATTCAAAGTGCTCAAGAGACGACAGCTGTTACATAACACAATAGCTACAAGTGTGCAATTCAATTTGCTCAAGAGACTGCTCAGCTGTTACATAACACAATAGCTACAAGTGTGCAATTCAAAGTGCTCAAGAGACTGCTCAGCTGTTACATAACACAATAGCTACAAGTGTGCAATTCAAAGTGCTCAAGAGACTGCTCAGCTGTTACATAACACATTAGCTACAAGTGTGCAATTCAAAGTGCTTAAGAGACTGCTCAGCTGTTACATAACACAATAGCTACAAGTGTGCAATTCAAAGTGCTTAAGAGACTGCTCAGCTGTTACATAACACATAGCTACAAGTGTGCAATTCAAAGTGCTTAAGAGACTGCTCAGCTGTTACATAACACAATAGCTACAAGTGTGCAATTCAATTTGCTCAAGAGACTGCTCAGCAGTTACATAAAACCAGATGGTGTTTTGAATCAATCCCATAATGCATTACCAGTGCCCTATACTGTAATGTACTAAACACACGTCACTATTAGGATATACAAAGTGTTCAGAAAGTATGAACCAAGGACATTTCAGAATCATGCAAAAAAATCCTTAAGAACTAACGTCTAGCACATTGTGGCCTAAAATGAGTATAAAAGTCATGTTTTTTACGTGTTAAGAATAGGATTTTTTGTGGGATCACTGACCCTATTGAGGTGAAATTTCCCATACCTGGTGCATTGTGGGATTGATCAATCAACCCTCGGGCATAAACTAAGAAATTCTGTGCTTCTATCTTATCATTTTTTAACCAAGGCTAATCTTAAAGATATGCTTATTTGGTTTAATCCATGCAATGCTTTAAATTAAATTTAATAATTCTTCTGTAATTTTCACAAACCATGTCATATTCAGAAAGATGACTAAAACACAATCACATAACACAATAGCTACAAGTGTGCAATTCAAAGTGCTCAAGAGACTGCTCAGCTGTTACATAACACATAGCTACAAGTGTGCAATTCAAAGTGCTCAAGAGACTGCTCAGCTGTTACATAACACAATAGCTACAAGTGTGCAATTCAAAGTGCTCAAGAGACTGCTCCGTCTTTATGCTTAAGAGATAGCACTGCTTTTACATAACTCAATAGCTACAAGGATGCAATTCCAAAGTGCTAAGAGGACTGCACAGCAGATATTACTTAAACACTTAGCTACTCCCGCTAATAATGTTTGAACTAAGCGTACCAGTACTGCTTGTGAAGACATGTTCACGTTTGTCTATTTTAATTGTTGTTACGCGCTGTCTAAAGTTGAGTTAGTGTGAACCTTCGTGCCACAAACGCCCAGCAGATTGTTCGAATAGTTCAAACAATTAATTACTCGGACTATAGTGTGCAATTCAAAGTGCTCAAGGGACTGCACCAGTCAATGCATAACATTGATAGTTACAGGGCACATTTCAAAATTAAGCAAATGATCAGCCATCAAAGGCAAAAAACAATAACACGAATGGAGTGCCAGCCATTTATTTAAAACTTTACCTTTACGTTTGGATTCTTAATTTATTAGAGTTTTAACTATTAATTTGCAAAAAAGTGTAACTTGCATTTGCTCTTCAGAAAGTAACACAGGTGCAAGCATAATGAAAGCTAAAATATGATATATACACACAAATTTAAACCAGCGTTTAAAGTTATCCCCCCGATTAAGGTAAAATTAGTTTTGTCCAAAATTGGCACAGTTATCAGCTTTTATTTATAAGTAACAGAAAATTTCAAAGATTTTAAAATGAAATTTCAAAATAAATGCAGAAAAAATCATGTTGATGCACAAAAGCAAAATGTCTTCTTTTTCTGGTGGGACAGAATTACACTTAGACAAGGTCTGTCCTTAACTCTTTGTGTGCATACAGACCTAAGTCGACTATTCAATAGGTACTGGGATAGTGTTAAAGTTAAGGCTTAAACTTAGAAAAATTTCTCTGCTTCGGTCTTATCATTTTGAACCAAGGCTAATCTTAAAGATATGCTTATTTGGTTTAATCCATGCAATGCTTTTTTAATTTAAATTTAATGATTTCTTCTGTAATTTTCACAAACCATGTCATATTCAGAGGATGATCTAAAACACAATGGACAGTCTTTGTAAACAAGACTCACAAAATTCTTAAGATGTTATTGGGTTTTAGATTCAGTTTATCAAAAATAGTTCACCAATTTGAGGTTCAATAGATAGAAAATGACCCGAGTTCAGGCAGAAGTAAAGTGGTACTCTCCAATCAAATGGTCCATATGATTCCTAGCCCCGGGCCGCTGGGAAAAATATATATTTTATGAATCACGAAAAATCCTACTGAAAGACTGCTTACCGGCTTTTTACCTAATAAGAGATAGGTCTGTTGAGTGGTGTATTGTGAGGCAATGTAGCTTTTGATAGCTGCAGGGCCCCAATTATAGGCCATTGGAGCTGAAGTGGGCCAGGTTATGGAGCTGAGAGAGTGGTGGTAGCTATACTTTTATAGGCATTGGGCTATTCCAGATGAGTTCCTTACACCCAGGTAAACTGGAATTTGGTAATGCTTCCAAACATCTATGGGAGTATGTGTTGTGGAATTAACTGTGACCATGTCATGATCATACATGGTTGTCATATGTAGTGCGGTGCACCAAGCATGACATGGACTGGATCACATGCACTGCATATGTTCAGGTCATGATCAATTGCATGGTTGTCATAATGTAGTGCAGTGACATCCATGCATTGATCATTTCTGGATCATGGCTATCCAGTGCATAGTGCATGCAACCCCTACATGAGGCATTTTGTACTCAATTCAAGTTGTGCCCACAAATAGGGTGTACAGATCCATTTGGAAAAGGCCCTTTACAGTACATGGAGGGAGCTGAGCTGATTGCGTTCCTGTTTATATTGGGCACATTGAACTTATCTTTTTGTTGTCATGTGCGTGAAAGCTTGAGTGTCATGGATAGATAAATAATGGGTACCACAACAGAGAACCGAACCTTCTTCAAGCACTTTGCAGAATTGAATTGGATAGGAACTTTACTTTGTTCCATCGAAGTATGACATTAGTGACGACCTGTGGTATACTCAGTGCCGTCTTTCACTTGTAGCGTGCTTGTGCTTTGCATGCGTGAGCGCTGTGAAAGTCCAATTACATGCGTACGCGGGAGAAGAGAGTATATAGTTGGTAATTTTGTGAGATTTTTTATTTTCAATTTTGTGCGGCTAAGAAGAACAAAAACAGTACGTTTTAAAAACCATACAAAATATTTTTTACTCTTGTAGGGTTTTAATGTAGAACTTTTTAAACTGCAAACTTCACTGTTAGAAATCTGTTGTAAATTTATTATTGATCGATACAGTAACTTTACAGATTTGTTGCATTTTCTTTGCATCAAATGGCCATTTTTTGTTGATTTATAAAATTGAATGTACAATGGACAAAACATACAACGATATCCAAAACTTGAAAACACTTTAAATCATGAAAAAAATATTAAGAAGTATTATTTGACTTTTAAAAAAATCCTTTCTAAACTTACAATAATTTGCTTGGCAGTTCCAGGATTTGCATCAGACTGCCATTAAATTTCTGTATTTGTATTATATAAATAATAAAAAAAGCAAAATTAATAATATTTTTGCTGTTATTTGACATAAACACACCACACCGACTGAAGTGAATTGTTAGACCAGTTGTGTTAATTATTTTTGCAATACTTTATGACTTTAACATCTTTTTGATAGCTGGTTTGAACACCGTGCACAAAGTCATGTATCTGCATTTTTGAATTATTTAAACCAATTCCTAAAATGAATAATATGAAAAATCACTTCCTATTAATGTAGGACAAAATTTAGGCCATTGTGTGAAACATTATGATTGGGTGAACATCAAAACAAGTTCTATAGAAGACATTGGATTGAAAAGGTTTACATAATATGCATATGGACAGTGGTTTATGGAAATCAAGTAACACCATCAAATTATCGTTAAGGTACATCTCACACAAATGCATGGTTAGGTAGTGGTTAATAGCGTATGATAAACTATATTATGTCATTTAGGACCTAAATGGCCTTGATATACTGCATGCAATGAAGTGTTTAGTATCTTACAGGCTAAACTGGGTGGGTGATGATATCAATGGTGTCAGTGTTGGGGGGATGGGGGATGTGGTGTGAGGTTAGATGGTTGGGCCAAAGATAGCGGTAAGAGTTATGTTGAGAGGAGTATTTGAATAGCAGCATATTACTTGTACATCTGAGGGAAATATTTGCATTTCGTGGCATGGGGGGTGTGTGTGAATAAGTATTATTACCAGAGAAACATTGCTTTTTAGAAAGACACAAAGTGATTTTCCTTATTGGGTTTGAGGGGAGAGGAGCCGAGAACAGCAATTTTAGTTGTTGGTTTGAGTGTATATTAGAGAGCATCACTAAAGACAAATGTCACCCCTAATTTCTTGATAAATCAGCCCAAGCAAGTTTCAAAATTGATTCCTACAATGATACCAATCAAAAGAACTTTTTTTTTAAATCTTAAAGGTGAATGAATATTAGCCAAAAAAAATTATAGTTGTCTCAAAAAGTGGTTTGAAAACTAATCTGGTACGCGCATTTTTTTTTTTTTTTTTTTTAAATTCCTACAACTCTATGCGCTCACCCATTAAAATATGAAAAAGTTCTGTTCAAAACGCACGATACGATACGGCATAGGTTGTCTGGGCGGACTGTTGATTTACATTTTTTCTATAATATTTTTCTTCTTCTCACCTTGGAATACAATTTATTAGCAAAAATAAGTGAGGAAAGAAAAATAATAGATATTTTGAAATAAAAGTTCCGCATACCTTTTTTTTAAAAAATGTATCGCAAAATTTACAATGCATGTCAGCTTTGAGACAAACCATTTTTCGTTATTTGAAATAATATAAAAAAATGTAGATATTTTCTGAAACACACCACTCGCATTGTATTTTGACAGCTGTAGAGAATTGATGCCTTGCAACAGACATTTTAGACATTTCTGTTGTAAAAACAAATGACCATAATGATAGGTGTATCAATGGACGTTAAGGGCATGAAGGCTAGACAATGCCATGGACCATTTAGCTGCTTTTAGAGGAACCAGGTCAACACGAGTTGAACGATCTCAGAAAGGTGTCTATTTTAACAGGACAGGAAAAGCGATTTGAGGTCAGATAACACAGTAGAGATTACAGATGTCTTGTTTTAACACCAGGTAAATTGTGGTTTTTAACCTCAATTCCATCATGTGATTACGTAGCTAACGCAAACTTGCCATAAAAATACCACTAGTCTTGAAAGCATTAATGATGTGCTTGTCACCAAGTTGGAATGGTTACCGGTGTGAAAATCTTCTCTGTAGTTTTGCATCTTTTTTGATGTCTTAATGTTAAGTTAAACTTCCAAGTGATGTACAATCATGGGATGTGTCAGTGTGTGCATGCCAGGAAAAAGTGGGGAATATGGGAATCACATTCCCGGGAAATTTCCCTATTTACATAAGAATTGAAGGGAAATTTTGCAATATTGGAGAGAAATTTTGATTGTATTCTGGGGATATTTTGCATTTTTTCCAGCCCCGAGTGCATGGATATGATGAGTTTATGATAGCCAATTGAACATGTTAAGTCTGAAAACACTCCACACCTGAAATAGAGGACTGTCCTCACTTGCATACCATATACAATAAACATAGAATCGCATACTTCAAAAGAGATGCATGAAAGCATGTTCTCGGTCAATCACCAAAAAATAGTTTTAATTGCTAGGATGTCTACTTACTACTAACCACTGTATGTAACTCATACCATCAAATGAAGCAGAAATGGTGGTGTTTCCGTAACCTGACCAGGTTTACTTGATCAGGTTTCAGAAACACCATGAATTCAACATATTCAATAACCTATGCAGCTTTATTCCATCAAGGTTGTTGAATTCATAAACTTGGTCAGGTTATGGAAACATCCTAGAAATGGTATAATCTTTTTGTTCTTTTCTCCTCTAATTGCTCCAGGCCTACGCTTTGATGAACTTTGTGGTACGCTACAAACCAGATGAACAGCCGATTCTCCGTCCCCATCACGACTCTTCTACATACACCATCAATATGGCCTTGAATAGGTACAATGAGGACTATAAGGTGAGTAAGAAGTTTATTTCCATAGAAACCAATCCCAGAGTGATGAATATCATACTTGGGAGACCAAGCTGATGGAAGCCAACCAACCTCAAGTATATTACAAGAGGCATGCATTGGGTTTAGCTGCAAGAAGCTGAGGATAAAGGTTGGATGCTCTGTTAAAATGATATTGAGCTACTCCTGTCTCTCTTCGTATTTATCATTAGGAAGGGTCAGTTCAGATTTCTAACAGAAGCAGGCAACGGGTAAGTAAGGGATTATATGTCTTACACATAGCTGTTTGAAAGTCTCTTTTATTATGACAAAACCAGAATGATATCAAGAGCATCACAGTTTTTACACCTGATTTGGGCTATCTATTCTGCTAGCTGTTTTTCATGCAAATTTCATGAAATTTCATTGCGGGCATATGACTATATTTTCAATATATCGAATGGATTGTAAATCACAATATCAAAATTTAGTGAAATAGTATGACAAAGCAAAAATGGTTGATTGTATATTGAATATCACCCCATTAGTACATAGTGCACTTAATATGCTTTTAAAGAATAAAGTTGCCTCAGACTAAAAAAAATGAATCTCTCTTTTGTAAAAAAAAAAGGCTGAATGGGTAAACTAAACTCTACACCACCGTATTACAAATTGAGTCTTTTAAACACAAGACCAGTGAACACTGAGTTTCCAGTGGTAGATTTCACAAAGATTTCAACCCATCGTAAGCAAATGCATCATAAGTTACTGTTAGAAATCCATATTACTTGTGATGCGTTTGAATTAAGATAGGTTTACGATGCGTCGTAAGTCTTTGTGAAATTAATTCTGCTTAAGCTTCACACAGTAAATTAACTGCCATTGGAATTAATAAAGGTGTTACATAACAATGTAGTCACCTCTTGCAAGGTCATTAGTTTTATTTAGAGAGAACCAAACTTATCAAACTGTTGTGTGAATGTCTAGTTATATTGCTGCCAGTTCAAGGTTCAAAGAGCGAATTGACAGAATCTCAAATTTGCATATTAGATGAATGGACTTCATTATCCAGAAGTCATTGGTGCCAATCCTGCTCCTGTCAAATGTTCTCTCCTCAGTTGTCGTTTTGTCATCAGATTACCATATGATACAAAGTCTACCACTTTGGTTTTTACTGTGATTAAAGCAGTTGGAGCCTTTAGGCCACCTATACCCAGTTGACAGTAAATGGATGCAAGGCCTGTGATACCAAATATGTAGCTAACATTCGTTGCAATGAAAAATTTGAGGCTTTGGGCCACCCCTACCCGGTTTATGAGTTAAAATAGTTGGCAAGCCATGAGCCAAAATATGGTTATTTCCTTCTAAATTGACTCAAACATGAAACTGACTTTATCATTTAATGGAAGCTAAATGCACCTTTAACTGTCAATTTATTTGCAGTCGGAAGCTCATTTGGAAAAATATATTTCAAAATCTCTAAATGTTCCTTTAATTTAACTCTTTACCGAGTTCCTTCCTGAACATAACTTACTAATCATTCAATCATAATGCAGTCACTTCCATTTGAAAATTCAATAACATAATTTATACTTAAAATATTCTCCAAACCTAGAAAAAAAGAAGACAACAAACATACCCTTCATGAAATTGATTTCAATGAGTCATGAATAAGTTGAAGAAACTGGGTAGTAAGTGTGGTTTTACATTGTGGTATATCAAAGTATTTAAAGGAAACTTTTGAAATGCCCTGGCAATATGATTTTAAAATAAACTTTTGCCAATTATATGGCTTTTGACTTTTTTGTCATACAGTTTACATCATGATAAAGAAGCTAGAGGGACAATAAAACCATTCTTCTCACCGACTGACCCAATGGCAATACCCTTCGAATGTAAAAAGTACAAATCCCCGCTACCCTGTTTTCAGTGACCGGTTCCATAATTTGGGAACAATCTTGCCTATTTAGCATATCAAGGTAGATATAAATTGGCAATGTTCAAGTAAAAATCAGCCACCCAGTGATCCCTTCATGGCTGATGCTAGAGTCCCCCGATCTTTACCCATGGTAAACCCCACTGCCCAGCATTCCTCTCTGTGTTCAACAACCCTGGCGAGTTAATCCCAGAGGCGCGCAACACAGCCTCTGCTGGATTAATTCGTTAACATGCACTTGGAGGTTATTTTACCAGGGCGACGTTGGGCTTTTTTATCCATCGATTAGTGCGTAGGTGTTGCATGTCCGACTGCATTCTTTAACTAGGTGATAAGTTTTGCCTCTATCACACGTCCAAGTTAAAATACTGAAGGTTTTTTTCAACTTTTGATTTTTAAAGTGTATGTTAGGGATTGCCTTCCTTTGATTTCCTCTACAAATTGTTATGCACTCAAGACTGTACAGGTGATCAAAGATTAACACTCGTTTTTGTTTGAATTTTTCTAAAGCGGTGAAATATCTATCAAAGATACCGACTATCACATAAAACTATTTCTTTTCTCTGACTAAGAATTTTTAATTTTGATTTTTGACTTTGCATGGCGTTTATTCTAACTTAAAGATGGTTCCCATTTTTCATCTGTCCACGGAATCAACTGTTTGTGGAATTTTGGTTCAAAGAGACTTTGGATGAAGTCTATACCCAATACAAGTTCCATCCCACAGACTTCTTTGCTTCTTTGATACCTTTTATGTTAACCTTCACCATTAAGTCAAACTATTTTCATTAATTCTGGATCAATAACAAATTAATGGAATCTTACAACCCATATTTTGAAGCTTCAGAAATGTTCGAAATTGTTCACATATGTTTATTTTTTCGCGAACAGTGAATGCCAATATGTAGGCAATCCTGTGCCATACGCCGGTTGACCCATGTTTTCCACCGACTCCATAACCTAATTGCCGGGAGGCTACTTTGGTATCATAATTTGAACATCACCACATTCCAAAGTCCATCTCCTTTCCCTTTGTATTTGTTATGTCAATCCTTTCCTCTCTCCTCCTTCCCTCTCTTTTCTCTACTCACTTCCTTTCTGCTTGTCCCTTTTCCACTTTCCTGTTTACCGCTAGCTTAAGGCCTATTGCCTTGTATTGTGGGAAGGGACAATGCTTCCCCTTCCTTTTCCCCTTCCCCCTGCCTCCCGTTACGCTATTTTTCTTTCAATGACTATGGTTAATAAATATTATCAAAACAGTTGTTATGGATTAAGGTCAACTAATGGTTACCTTTAGAACAAAAAATACCAAAGTTAATTGAGCATTTAGATGACAGTAAACCATGGCTTTTGCTGCTGTGGACGTGAATAATTGTACAACCGTGGTCAATATGGTTTTTGGCGGCTTTCCGTAAATTTAACCACATAAGCTCCAATATTCGCAAAGATAAACTTTAAAAAAAAAGATTTTTTTAGCATTGACGTGGATGTAATGAGCTATTGTTTCCAAAATGGTATAAAATAATTCTGAACTTGTTAAATATTTTTAAAATATGTTTCTGAAAGCGAGTGTAAATCTTTTTGACTTCACCCTGGTATTTACACCTCGCCTGAAGAATATTGCATTAAAAAATATTGGTTGGCCCCACAGATCGAAGGAAAACTGTGATTGGGTTTTGGGGTTTAAGAGGTGTAATACGGTAGAGAACAAACATTGAGGTAATAACAAGAGCCTGCCTGAACCATCCAACACCAGATATCTAGAAAAATGTAGTGCAGTTGAATCAGTGTTAGCTTCATAAGCATAAAGTTGTGGGTCGAGGTCCCGCTGTCGCCAATGTGTTGTGCACTGGAGCAAGGCACGTTACCTCGCTTTCCTCTCCACCCCCACCAGAATATAAATGGTACCGCATGAGCTGGGAATGTAAAACAGACCTTGCTGTGCGAGAGAGTGGCTAACTCCCTACATATGATGGACATCTGGCCCAACGCCAAAGAACAAGAGAAAAAGATAGGCACTCGTCTGGGTGCAACCATGTACATTCAGATTTCTCATGTTTACTTTCAAATCATAATTAGGTGTTATATTTTGTTGCAAACAAATTTGTGC
The DNA here is from genome assembly GCA_023653785.1 of Ophioderma brevispina. Taxonomy (NCBI): domain Eukaryota; kingdom Metazoa; phylum Echinodermata; class Ophiuroidea; order Amphilepidida; family Ophiodermatidae; genus Ophioderma; species Ophioderma brevispina. The sequence goes on along the minus strand of JAMKCH010052091.1, from coordinate 29,208 downwards.
TTTTATCAGAGCAATGATGAAGCGGTACTTATCGCCACAAAAAAGTGGCAGCAATCATCTCTAGATCTATTAGGTACCTTGTGTGAATGTGTGAATGCATGAAACAAATTGTGGAAATTAATTCCAGTTGTGTGTTATGAGGTTCAATTTTTTTGTACCTCACTTGTATTGACCATGGCTCCACGGCCAGAAAAGAAATTTCCGTCTATGTTTTGGTTTTAAACATCCTTCTGACAGAAACAAAAACCATCCAACACATAAGATAAAGTATTGAGAACTGAAAAGATACAATATAAAAGCATGCGGATCGCAGGATTTTGAAAAAAAAAAAGTCAGAAAAAAAAGTTACCGGGGGGCTGAAGGCTGAACTTGTCCAAAATGGCTGATTTTTGCAAGGGATTTTGCAGAATGACCGGTGAGGGGGGGGGCCCGCGCGCCCCCCCCTGGATCCGCGCGCCCCCTCCGCCCCCTCCCGGGATCCGCGGCAGCTGAACAGGGAACATATTGGGGAAGAACTGCCATGGTATCTCTGATATCGTGTGTAGTTAAAAACAAATCTTGGCTTCTGAATTCAGTCCCAAAAAGAAAAAACTCTTACTTAACTGAAAGAATGTATATGGAATCCTAATCGATGGTTAGGAAAAAAGGCCCCAGCTGCATAGCTTGCCACATGTTCATTTGGCAGTATAAACACTTAATAAGAACACAATTTGACAAATGGGCAGCTATTGCGATGGGCCTCTTGCACTAAATCCTCGATATGTCTTTCCACGGTGCACCTTTTTGGCCTCAAGTTTATATTTCATACCACAAAGCTTAGGGTAAATTAAGTATAGATATTTACACAATTAACACTCCCATTAATGGTATCTCATAATCAAATTAAAATTGTCAAATTAACAGAATAAACCCTTACTTTTTCAAAATTAGACAGTACATCTTCAAAGCTTAAGGCAGCAGAATAGTGTCAAACTTAAACGTCAGTGGGAATTTTGATATTGATTTGCTAGACATTTCAGGCTTACAAACAAAGCTCTAAGTTAGGATCCCAGACAGAACTAGGTTCTGGAGTAACTTATGAATTGGGGGCAAGTTTTTGTCATATGGGAGCAAGTCTAGAAACCCTCCTTCGACGGGGACTGTGATCATCATTTGTAGGCAATATGTGTTTATTCTGAGCATCCATAATGGTAGATTGAATAGGTAGTCAAAACTCAATCAATATCTCCCTTCAAGCAACAGACTTCATGTCAAGTTGGGAAAGGTCAGATTAAATGAGCATTGAACTATCTGAGTCTGGCCCCACTTTGTTGTCCTTTTACCCTCAAATTACCCTTTATCGAAATCCTTAATTTGCTATTAATAACGACTTAGCGCCTTCGTTCCCAATTGAGCCGATCTAAGTGATGATAATCGCATAGATTATAAAGGGAATCAAAAGTGAGGAAATTACCATAGACAGAAAATCCCTCTAACAGAGAGAAGTGATTTGATAGAAAAGTAGTTTAAGTATCTGTGCATGGCAGCATGTTGTGGGATGGTTAAAGAGACACTACTGGCAAACAGTGTGGAAAATGTGCACCCGCATGATTTTTCAAAATTATATTTTGGCATGGTGTAAACTTTTATATTTATACCCTCACCTGAAATATTTAAATGTGCCACAAGAGATTTCAGGCCATCCATATTTTCTGTAATATGTTTAGTGATTTTCATATGGATAAGACTCCAATAATTACCCTCCCTTTTGATATTTGATTACAAGAAATAAACTTAAAATGCAAACACCATGTAATGTGTATATCTTATTATTTCAATAGAAACTAAGCTGAATTTCGTTTGCTCCTATACGATTGAAATTTTCACAATTTTGTACCAAAGAACCTATTCCTCAGCTTAATCCTTACAATGGTAATATTTGTGATACAGCTTAACAACAACCAGTGCCAAACTCAGAAAGTTTTCCACATTTTTTTTTTCGGGAACACCCTTTTATTTTAAATCTCTTCTCGTGCACCTTTAAGCCAAACAATTTTATAATTAAACCACTCGATGAGAGCTATGAGGTTATGGTGTTAAACACAAGAAAACATGCAAGAGTTGATTCCCTCGGCATCCACGCTGTTGACCGGTCTGTGACCTTGGCTTTAATGTCAATGAGTACGAGTCTGTGATATTCATGTAATAGACCCATTTGTTGATTAAAGTTACCGTATGTCAAACCCAAATAATAAGACTATCATTATAAGATTGAAGGAATTCATATTTTGTTGAAAATGTGTTAGTGCCATTTTAAAACTCATGATGGGGATTGACTTATTGGGAGTGAATTATGGAGTCCACACAGTATTATATTGGAAGACAGACCATATGAAATGGGATTTCATGTGAGTGTATGTTCGTAAATCCCAATGATCGGGGACATTATCTTTTTTTCATAGAACTGGGGACTTCTAACAAATGAGGACATTCTCAGTTGTAGAGGCTCTTCATTCTACCAAGTTGACTGAAGTACTACAATCTTGGACAAAAAGGTTGTTGGAACACTTGATGCAATATAATAGAAACCATCCTCCTGTTTGTAAATGATCACAAATGGGTAAATCATCGTTCATTAGAAAGCAGAGGACTTTTCCATAATCTTCCCCACCCCCATCATTCAATGTTGGGGACCTGTCAAGGCTGCTGACAATATGACTCGGATCAACATTGCCTTCGGGAGGGGGGGATCAATTCTTAACCTAAATCGGACAAAGAGATCCCAACACTTTTTTCCACGATTGTAGGTGCAAGTCCTGATAGGGTTCCTTCATTGCTTGCACCAAAAGCAATGACACTATGAAAAAAATAAACAAAAATAAATTGTTTAGGTAGGAAAATGAATGTAAATTTTCTTCATCATGGTTTATTTTTACCTTCTCCTCCAAGGATATAAATTCTTTCCTTTATGTTGAAAAAACATGTTTCCCCTTGAAAGGTGTGGGTTTTGTCAAAAAAGTTTATCCAAAAGAAAGAAGATTTTATAAGTACTTGTCCCAAAAGGGTTCATCTGTCCCAGTTAAGGTATGGATTATATCTGCTGCTTCCTCTGAGATGTGCCTCAAATATCCTGTTATTTTTGTAGTGGTTTAATTTTCACATATTTAGTGAATAGACTTGAAACGTGAAAATAACACCATGTGAAAAAGTTTTCATAATTGAGTTACATAATACTAAACATAGATTCCACAAAATAAACAACTTGTGCAATATCCCAAATGTGAAAATCGCAAATAATTTCATTTGTGAAAATAACAGCTTATCCAGAACCATCCCTAAGGATGAATCTTTCAGAAATGCTGTCCCCTCAATGTCATTATAATTCCCACAATACAGTCCTCTGCTCCACTCAGGCATTTTAAAAGTCTACTTTATAGCCAATAGGAGTACATGTTCAGAAGCAAGTCAACTACCCCCGTGGCACATAGGGTAGTTAAGAAGGAAATTGATTGTAAATATGTTTTTCATCTTCTTTCATTACACTGCAAAAAAAAATCAGAATTTGTAGAATGAGTATATGCTTTGAGAGTTGGTACTAAATCATATCCAAAAAATAAAAAAGAGTCTAAGGTCAAAATCACATTTCATCCAGTGTGAAATTTAATCTTACTGCATCTGCATTAGTGTTGGAAGCAAAAGACAGCAATGAATTTACATCATTAATGTTTTTCAGTTTCAAAATTTTGGGAAGGATTAATAAAAAAATCAATTTGTTGTTGTTGAGAAATAAGGTTAATATCTGGATGTGGTTACCGTTTCTTTTAAAACAATCTACGTATGCTGTGTTTGACAAGCTCAAAGTGACGCCTGTCCCCAGGGAGCCGTTTGCCCATTGTTAATAACGTCAAACTGTACACACCCATGCGCCGATTTATGTTGTCATTACATTCAAACCGAAAAACCCACTTCCACTTGTTAACCTCGATATAATTTTGGCCCATGCTCAAAATGATTGCAATATAAATGTTTTCCAAAATATTGTGTACATCGGTAACCATGGCGCTGCATGTACTCGTACTAATTTTACCATGGCAGTTTTATGTGGTATTGGCACTTTGCCCTTGTGCTCGATAGCCAATAATGAAAAACAAGTCATTTTTTGCACTTTGCATTTCTTGCAAATGTGTCAAGAAAGATCTCATTTTTGCAGCTTTAAATATTTATAAACCCGGAAGAAGGTGAAGATTCAATGCATGAATTTATGACTGAAACTGTTTCTGCGACTCGCATTGCATATCAACAATTTGACAAGAATTGTTGCACACAAAAAAGTTAGTGGTGCAATGCAGAAAAAAATCTGTAGGGTTAGTGTTTGATGTCTTAGTGGTGAGAAGTACTTTTGAACAGTTTTAAAAAAAGTTTGTGCTAAAGAAGAGTGTGTAATTTCTCAAGTATGAAGGGGGTTGCAACCTCTCCCTCAAATTTTTAGCCGGGTGCACAAATTGTAAAATGATTTTAGGTAATTGTTTTTACATCATTTGCACACAATTTAGCAAAAGAAATTCAGACCCAACACCTTATCCGGGGGTAGGGTAAGCCGCCAAAGTTGAGGTGTGGGGGAGCGAAGCCTCCCTATACTTTACTGCGTAAGCTGGGTACACCGTAAAATTGCTCTTATTACTTAGTAAAAGTTTTCATGTTATTGAAATAAATCTTCATTTTTGTGTCGCCTGAACGAATGTTCGTGGAGGCACATACTAGTCCAAATTCTGTGTGTCCGTATGTCCGTCCGTATTTCCGTGTGTATGTCCGTCCGTATGACTCGGTTAACCTTTTTTAAAATGCTCTGCAGGCTAAACGCTTTCCCCGATTTACTTCAAACTTGATTGATAGGATGATAGAGTGAGGTGCCGCAATATTATGTGTAGCTTTTGGCTGCATTATTTGCATATTCATGAATTTTAATTAGCTTATTTGCATATTTTTCAGACATTTTGGTTAACCTTTTTTGAAATGCTCTGCTGCCATTGTGCCCCCATATGACCTCGGTGACCCCATGTGCCCTTGGTGACCTTGTGTGACCTTTGTGACCCCATGCGACCCCCTGTGACCCATGTGACCTTGGTGAGCTCATGTCACCTTGGTGACCTCATGTCACCTTTGACCCCATTCACAAACCGCGACGGCAGACGACATTAGCGCTCCAACGACCGCGATGTATTTTTCATACAATTCGGTTACACTTTTTTCAAATACTCTTCTGGCTAAACACTATGCCCGATTTACTTCATTATTATGTTTGTATGGGTCCAAGTGTGGGAAAGTATCGGATTCAAAACATAATAATGATAAAATTGGACGATCTTCGCCCAATATTTATTGGTCTCGCTATGAGTTTTAAAATATTTTTGCAACTCATAGCTCGACCAATAAATATGAGCTCAATCAATCCAATTTTATATCAAACTTGGTCATTTTGTATAACACTTCTCTCCATTGTATTTGTTCTCTTTCTAATCATCATTTGCCAAACTTCATCATAAAGCAATTGATCGCGCAACCAGGTGACACTTGTGGTTCGAGAACCGCCTTATTAAGTTAAATTTGTGTTTTCTTATTTTGGCCTAAAATCTGGTCAAAAATTGATCATTTGTGTTATTTTTTAGCAGCTTTTGTACACCAAATTTTGGGAGGGCACTGCATTATGACATCATAGAAGAAGGTGCTGAAAATGCTGGTACTTACTTTGGCATCACTGGATAGATAAGACCCATAGCTATCCATTGATGCCAAAATCAAGTTCATAGGGGTTCAATATGGAAAATCTGTGGGGGTTGCAACTCCCCCACGCTGGTTAGATGTTTTACAAAAAATAGCCTGGTTAGACGAAGGTTGAGCCTTAAAAATATCAACTTCACTTTTCAGTTCAACAAGTGCCAAGAAAATTAGCATAAAGTTTGATGAAAATTGAATTCATTAAAAACAAGTACTATATGGCACCAAAATCTCAAAATTAAGCAAAAGTGGTATTATTACTTTAAAACTTATTTTAGGGCCATAAACATATTTGTCCAGTTTGCTCTATATTTTGTTTGGAAAAGGGAGTAGATGATGCATGAAGCCATGAATTGGTCATTTTGGGTACCTCTTATGTAATTTCACAAGTCATTTCTCCATAATTGGAATGTTAATATTAAAGATTGCTAATAGCCTCGTCCCCAGGGACCCCAGCTTTTAGTGGAAGTAGTCAAAATTTTGGTATCAGAAGAAAGCTACTATTTTTCTCATTTACCCTGTGAAATCTTAGAGCTAAAGAATGTTTGGTTTAGATGTTATGATCAAAAATGTGCCCCATTTTGGTCGACCAATGTTAATATTACACAGTACTCTATGGGGATTACAAAATCACATTTTAAGCTCTTACTTGAAAACAGGTTGAAATATCGGCACGAAACTTTCCAGATGGGGTTTTCGAGTAAAGGCCATTTTATCAAGGTGAAAAAATTTATAGACTTGATCGGGTCATCTGTTTTTAATTTGCGATTATGTTATATGGACTGCCTATTTTGTACCGATCTAAGTATAGTGTCATGCTGAACGTCTATTTACTATATATGCTGACATCATGACAGTGCTGTCCTGCATTTACGTTGTTTTATTTTGATTTGATGTAGTCCATTTTGATATCAAATCGGATAGATCAAGATTCAGCAGCTTATCTGCAAGTCATGTCAGTAGGAAATAGTTTCCAAGGTTAGAGTTCAGTGAACCCCTCTGTGTTGGATTTCTTGACTACCAGAAGAGAGAGAGTCGAGATGCCAATACACATAATGAAGTAATGTCAGTTTTTGCATTAACTATTTTGATGTCAATGGAGATTTCAAAGCAGCCATCCTACCTAATTACACAAAGCAAGAATATAATTGTCTCAACTGAAGCCAGACAACAAAAGAATTGGAAAGTTTTGGGTTTGGGATTCCCCCATTAATGGCGGATCACATCTGATTATCACTTCGCTCATCAGATTTGTCAAAAGTTATGTCTCTTTGGAATTAATTTTTGTCCCCAATGTTTACAATTCAAGTATTCACAAACATATATTGAATCGGCATGCAAATCATATCATATAAGATCCAAAGCAAGCTTAGTCTTAGGTCATTGTTTTGAACATGGTGGCACATACCTTCAATTTTCGGGAGGGGGGGGGCAGTGAAATTGTTTTTGGGGGGAGGGCAAAGTGCAATTTTTTTGGGGGGAGGGGGGAAAAAAGTCAAAGTTCTTAATTCTGGGGGAGAAACTTCAAAACTTTTGGCCCAAATCGCTGAGTTGTGCTAATTTGGCTATTTTTGGCCCAAAAAATCGTATTCTTTTCTGGGCTGGGGGGGGGGCAAGAAAAAAAATTAGGTGTGCAACCACCCCCCCCCCCATCCACTGGTTTTGAAATGCCTTCCCAATTGACCTACTGCAAAACACCACTTAAGTGTTTGTTAACTTATATAGGCTACAGACTCCATTTGGTAATAAAGGGTTTATAAACATTCATCTGTGTATGCAGCAATATGAGCTTATATTAAATCATAAATAAAAGAGTTAACCTACTGATAGTGAAATAAGAATCATCCCCTCTGTTTGTAGGTGATTGCCATCCCTTATAGGCCTACATAGGCCACTGATAGGGAAGAATGTTAGCAGGGGTTAAGCAGGGGAGGAAAACGCCCTTAATAATGGAAACTTTTGATTCAATTCAACGAAAGAATAAGTCTTAATTTCCCAGATATTTCGATCATCAAGCAGGTGTGGAAAGCAACAGTTCTTAATTAAGTTAAATGTGAATTGTAATGAACTGATCAGATTATTAACAAACTTTAATTGAAATACTGATTTACTCAATTTACAAAAGTGAACAAGTTTCCCCCCCCCTTATCACTGTCTCCACATAAATGGCAATCCTGGATAGAAGAGGTATTTATCCTCTACATTTGGCAAATTGGGCCACTTTGGCAATTTTTTTTGGTTATTATCCCCTACAAATTTAAGGGTCTATATCATGTTTGGTTTATCTACAACATACGTCCTTGACTATTTTTAATATTTTCCTGGAGATGCCAGCACACATGAGGTGTTGGCAAACAATGTGTTGTTGGCCAATTTCAAACTGGCAACCTCCGTATTACTAGCCATGATGCTCTTGCAACTGAGCTAACAAGCCCAGGTTGGTAGAGTAGCGACAGATCACTAGCGGATAGCATTAAATGGTATATTTACATATACAAGTTATATTTCTTTAAAATTTAACTACTAATTTATTAATTTAATTGTTATATTTCTTTTGGTGATATTCTGTATATTGTCAATTTTGAATGTTCTAGCCAAATATGTTAATATAATAAATCAATCAATCAATCAATCAATCAATCAATCAATCAATAATCAATATTGTTTCTCCAGGAAGACAAGGATGAATATTTATTAATCTTTTCCTGGAGATTGGCAGCGCACACAGTTAATTGCTGCAAATTGGCCTTGTTACAAGGATTCATAAAATTGATTAAATTTGCTAAAATTTTTGTCTCTAAAGTGCAAATTCTGCCTGAAACATGAAACTTTCTTACCAAAGAAGATTTTGACTTAGAATTAACTCTAAGTATACGTATGAGCATTCATTTCTGCCGTGCTACGCATTACCCAACATCCTTACCTACGCCCCATGTGTTTTATCATCCCAGGAGGGAGTGAGGACTAGGGAGAAGGGAAAGAGAAAAGTCAAAACCTGTTGGGTCTCGAACCACGGGCCCTTCAGTCAACTCCTACCACACGCGGTGATTCACGCTACGGAGAGGTCCGCTGCCTGGGCCGGCATATTTTTGTGCACATTGTGTGTCTCGTTGATGATGTCATTGCTGCATCTGGGACCTTATTGCATTTTTCCTCACGCAGTGTCAATTGGTTTTTTTTGGTGCTGTTGGTGTTAGGGTTAATAGATTGAATTTGCTAAAATCGTTGTCCAAAAAACTGCAATTCTTTTCTGAAACATGAAAACATTTCTTGCATTCCCACAAAATAAGTTTTTTTGGACTTGAAGATACAGAGCATTCATTTCTGCAGTGCTACACATCCTTAATAAAAGCCAAGCTGTTTGTGGTTGGATCTTGTAATTTCCCAGAGCCAGTTAGTGTGAGGTGAATTCCTCAGCAACATTTTGATAACCTTTTCGCTATTTTACAGCAGATGGTGTTTTTTGAAATGTTCAAAACACAACATCAAATTATCATAGGATTGGAAACCTAATTTAAGGTTTTAAGAGCTCACCTTGAGCCTGACTGAAGGAGGTATTTTCACTATTAAGTCCGGCTAGCCTATCCCCATTTTAGACCGTATTATGGTATATTGATTTGAAAGGGGCATTTGTGATCCACAGCTCGTCTCCAGACTTACCTCAAAAAGGTGAGATTTTTTATATCATCGGAACCATTTAACATTAGTAATCCATTGTGTACCTAATCTATGTGCAAATTCGGTCGTATCGGTAAGAAATGCAATTTGTATTTTCTGTCTGTAAAAGGACAGACATTATAGCACGGTGGTCTATGGCGACCGTGGGAAACAAGCATTTGCTCATAACACAAAACCGCAAGGTCGGATCAACTAAAAAGTTGATAAGCTTTTTCAAGGGATATTATTGACAATGATAAAACAGAAAGGTGCTGGATCATGAAATGCTTTAAGTATATGGGAAGTTTTCATCTGATAGAATGGCCTTCACCCCAAATCACCATCTGTAAATTTGTAAAGTTCGTGCCGAGATTCAATCCGTTTTGATGGAGCGAAAAACAACGTGTGATTTTGTAAACCCCAAAAGAATATGGTTGACCAAAAATGGGACACTAACAACTTCCAAACCAAATGTCCTTTCGCCTAAGATTCCACAGGGTAAAATGAGAAAAATAGAAGCTTTCATCTCATACCAAAAGTTTGACCATCCGGTAAAATCTGGAGTTCTGGGAACGAGGCTATTAGTGATTCGGACCATGGACCTTCAAGGTTGGACATTCTTTGTGTCTTGTCGTCGGTGTGTACTTTGCGTGTAAACTTTTGTAATTGGAGAATAGCTTTATAGTGCAAATATGGATCCAAATTGGTATGGGTAGTATATGCGGTATATATTGTTACAAGGAAATAGAACAGGATTTTATAGTTAGGTTGAGGGTAAGGTTCATTAATGTCATGAATTTTGTAAAGCCTTTTAAAATTCATGCTTTTGTTATTTAATTTGCGTACCATTACAGTACTGCTCAAGAAAAAATACTAACCCACATTTAATTAAATATAACGTATATTTGTGCCATTTTAGTTGTGTGCATACTCAGGATTAAATCTGAATTATAATTAAGGTCTATTCCAAACTTTTCCTCTGTCAATATGTTAACTTTCCCTTTATTCTCAGCCACTACCCTGAACCCTATAAATAAACAAACAAACACACACGCACTCACACACACACACACAAAAAACACTAACAACAAAAGAACAAACACACAAACACACACACACATAATCATGCAGGATTCCCTCGATGCCAGGAGTAAGAATGTAGTGTGGGATAAATAAACTCGTATTCCATTGTTAGAGAGCTTCTACCTTAGTAAAATTTTTGAATTGACACTGCCAATTTATCCAGGTAATTTTGAACTTGACCTAGAGATTAACTTAAACTATAACATAAGATGGACCGATTTCTGTAACAGTAAATATTGTAACTGAACTGTCTGACACCGGTAACTCTTTTCAGGTTGGATATGTCGAGCCAAAGGCAGCTGTTGTTATCACAATCTCAAGAAGTTGAAGTTCCTTTCTGCACTCAGCAATTACTCCCAAAATGAACCATGGCCAGCTTGAATGAGTCTGTAATCCCTGAGATTTGCTGATGCCCCTCATGGTTATCGCCAGACCTTAGCGTAAAAGTGGCTTAACGAGGAATATTCTGTGCTCATACTTACCTTGCAATGCGAAGTAATGCTATGTTGTCCATCTCACCCTTCTGTTATGCTTGTTTCTTTTTTCTTTTAAGAACCCTCGATTGCGGGGGGGGGGGGGTCTCACATAGGAGGCAGTTATGGTTATGTCTGACTATAAGACCTTAATTTTCAGCTCTTTTCAGTTCCGTTACCTATTTTAGGACCATTTCAGTTCAGAAACCCTACTTTTTCATGTCCAAAGCCACATTCTACCAAATTTTCTCGAAACACCTCAAAAAGTAGCTGCAATTGAGGAAATTTACAGATTATTTCTGAATTTTTCAGAAAACTAGCTCTTGAGACTCTTTTTGGCCCTCAAATCAGCTTCGGAACCTCAATTTTGAAAATCCGCAGCAATACTACCAAAATAAAGTTGAGTTACCTTCCGTATCAATTTGCAATTTTCTAGCAAGATCAGGTTGGGTTAATGGTATCTGTGTTACAGCATGTATGGTTAAGAATATGTAAAAGCAAGTAGAAATACGTGTTTGTCCCATCATGCCCTTTGTCTCAGTACTCTACACAAAACATTTTCAAAGGAATGAACAGTTATATAAGAACCTTCCTTATAATTTTCTAATGATTTTGCAGATAAAGCAAATGTTTTTACCTCTGAAAATTGGTAATAATTGCACCACACATTGGTTATTTGCCCTGCCGTGACTACAAAAATTTTTTTCCCAAAAAAATTTCAAAATTTGAGACCCATATTCAGGAATCGGCATGAAAATGTCTTAAAAGAGTCCAAAGAAGCCTAGTCTTAGATGGGTGATTTTTAGTTGAGATGGCTACTCAAATGACCACAGCCATGGACTTAATTGAGAACGCCTGTACAAAATAAAATATCTCCAAACAAGTTTTAGCTGATACCTGTTAAAAGTAATATGTAATCATCAGATAAGGTCAGTTGGATTGGGTCAAAACAATGTTTTAGGGTTTGCACATGGGACTCCACTAAATTAATTGGGCGGTATTTATTTGCAATTGTTTTGTAAAATTAATCTCATGAGCTGGTCTACCAACTTTTCTGACATTTCTCTGGATTAGCTCACTGCATAGTATAATGTGATAAGCCTCTGGTAACCGATCAAAATAGGCTTATCGTATGTAAATTAGGCTTTGATACCATATCTAGTTTTTTATGTAATGAATAACATAATCAAATTTGCTGGGTTAGCAGGAGGGGGGGGGCCAAGTAGTGAATGAGGTGTGATGACCTAAGAAATTCCAAAGGTGACAGCTAAACTTTTTTTTCCCCAAATTATCCCAAAGAAATCTAGACACGCACCTTTAAATAAATCGATTACACAATCTGGCCAGCTGGCCATTTTCAAAGTAATCATGAATGTTGCATTTTATCTCAGAGAGCTACATGATCCTCAGATTTTCCAACATTGATCACCTAACAAATGTATCCAGAGAACTTGCAGTCACCGAGTGTTCAGAACCACGAAATATAACTCCAGTCAACCGCAAGGGGAAATAGTTGGGTTTTGTGTACTCAAGAGCTCCATTATGCAGGCTAAATTGAATTAGGCTTACCACCGGGTGTGCTGTGGTAGGCAGGATAGGGGCGCACTGGTATTAAGGATATTGGCTTATGTGAGCACAGGAAGAACCGTTTGTGCAAAACAAGGGGAGCGCTTCTGCATTAGGTATATCCTCCATATGGGAGCTATTGTCAAAAATAGCGATAGGGTCTCAAAGAGGGTGTCCGATCATGTGGTCAAAGAATACGTTTTAGAGCCTATAATGGCCCTAAGTGACACTGAATGACCGTTGACCCATCTTTGACCTCTACATAAGACCCCTGTTTCAATGTATACGCCATACCAAGTATGAAATTGATCCATCACTGCACTTGTTAGACATTTTAACCAAAAAGGCATGTACCAAACGTTTGAAACAACACACACACACTGAGTACACACTGGACACACACACGGTACACACACACACACATTATTTTTTAAGTTGTATGATTAAGTCTTCTTTTGCTGATTTGAAGCTGTTCAAAACCAACTCTCGGGTTGTTTAAAAAAAGTATCAGAAAGTGACGGATGAGGTATGTTTATTTGTTAATATTGTTTATGCACAGGAATTCGGTAAACTTAATTACCAGACAAAAGATTCTAACCCATGGTCCAATGTGTGTCATATAACAGATATTGTATAAAATTGGATATTGTAATCATTAAGGGAAACTTTAAATTCCAAAGTTATAAGCTTTAAAAAATAGTGGGCGAGACGCAGTCCAGCCAAATATTTTAAAACTCATAGCGGACCAATTAATATTGGGCTTAAACATCAAATTATCATTATATGTTTGGATCCGATAGTTTCACACACTTGGATCCTCAAAATATGATAATGTTCTAAAGGTATTGTATATTGGCAATTGCTTTTGTCAGGAACAATGCATAATCAAACCAACCAGACGGTTACACCTATACAATCACCATTCTCCGCAGTTACCATCTGCACCAAAATAATGGGCAGACAGCAGCCAAAAAAAAAATCACCGGAAAAGTAACTGAGCTTGTGAGGGTTCTATATCAACACTAGTTCCTACGTGAATTCAACCACATCTCCTAGTAAATGCCGCAGGTCTGCTCAATATATTTTACAGCTGTCAGTATTTTTATCAGTGTCTTTAACAGAAAAATTACCCTTCATATCAAGAGCCCTCTTTCAAGAGTTCTTACTGCTACCTGCAGAAACAAGTCACCTGGGCTGGGAGATCAACAAATGGGAATACCACTGGGAATTCAATCCAATCCAATGCAAACATTATTATGTTTGTAGGGATCCAAGTGTAAGAACATATTGGATCCAAAACAGAATAATTAAAAATTGGATGATTTACACCCAATATTTATTGCGGGCCTGACGGCATCTCTCCTAATATTGGCAACTCGAACCTCGACCAATAAATATGGACTCAATCAATCTAATTCCTAACTGCCGATACAGGTGCAGTTTGAGTGCACTCATCAATGTTGAGGTCATGGCCACATCCGAGGTCAAAGGTTTAAGGTCAAGTTGTAATAAAAAAACAGGAATAGAGTAGTAATAACAAAAGCAGGCACTTGGTTTAAGAATGACCTTGTACAAAAGGGGGGTGCATATCCTGGAAATATGTGTCCCCAAAAGTGGAATATCCACATCGAGTATGTATATTGACAAATGTAGTTACCTCTGGGCTATTCCATAAGAACTACTAAAGCTAAGCAGGAGTGGTGACACTTTCGAATGGAAAAACCAAACCTGACACTCAGTCCCTGCGTCTACCTTCTAGTATACCTTGTCTTGTTGCTTCAGCAATCAAATATCAAGCATCATTTTGCCTCACAATCCAGGGATATGATGGCAGGTCTCTGAGTACTTCCTTGTAGCCATTTTGTCGCAAAATGATTTACATATCTGGGCAGCAACAAGACTTAACAGTAACCTAGACCCCAGAGCGCACTACTTGCTGGGAAAGTGTTCTGCAAGAATAGTCCTGATTTCTGCTTGCAGTTGTAATTAATCATTTGTGGAAAGTGGGTCACAATCAAATTAAGTGGTTTTTTAAAATAATTTCTCAAGAAATTTTGATTGGGTAAACGAGTTTTGCATTATTTTTTTGTATAAAAACCACTCCATAGTTCAGACATCTGGTATATGTGATCAAATGTAAAGGAATTTTTGATTTCATGTGACCCAATGTGGTAACATGTGTATTGTCATTTTGTCATTCAATTGTGGCTCCCAGATATTTACCCCCACTTGGACCGTGATTTTGCATATATACAGTGGTGCGCTGAGCTGTTTGAGGTCACTGTAATTAAGCTCGACTTCCGTTTCACAGGTCCGGTCAATTCTGGGTTATGACCTATTAAGCAAGGGTCACAGCAGAGTCAATCATGCCCAGGTCATAATGCACACAAGGTACCACTAAAGGTAGGGTCATGGTTCAGTTAATATTAGCCTGCCTTATTTCCCTCAAAGTTTTATGCCCTCTGCGCAAAGTGGTAAGTTTGTGCAGGGCATACATTACGTCCTGTGTAAGTTCAGCCCTCTTCAGCCCTTACCACCATTCTTACAATTTGCTGATTGGCTCAAAAAAATTACTAATAAGTTCCATTGTGACCTACAATCAGCAAACCGTACTCATATGCTCACGGGATTGAAGTGTTCCCTATAAACAATATTAAGATCCATTAATGTCGAGGTTATTCAAGTTTGGCTTTAAACCATTATGCAATTTTCTAATGTAGGCTCACACATTAGGTCTGTTTTAAGCTAAAATGCTATCAATTGGGGACCAGTTTTCTGTTAAGAATTACCAACCAGACTGGCATACCTCACACACCACAGAATCAAGACAATGACATCCATCGGTGATATTGCACATCACAGAAATACGGGTGCGAACCCGTGGGGTCATTGCTGGGATTATCAAGGTCCTAATCGGCTTTGATCTGTGTATCAGCTATTGATTAAATTACAGAATTACCGCTTTCCTTACGTGTTCACTTGGAACTGGGCAAATGATCATGAAGCCTCCGTTCCTTTGGAGGGGATGTTAAGGCATCATTCCTGTTGTACACAGAGAGTCACAACTGGACATGTACATAGCAGTCAGTGCTCGAATAAAAGTAGGGTGTAAACCCCCCTGACTGATTGCCATGTTAGGAGCGTCGTATCATAGATACACGCGGGGCCCGGATCAGTTACTCAGTGAATTAATCCGACCTGGGACTATGCTACAAACATCTCTTTTGGGGCCACCAGATAGTGGAGGCTATTGTGTTTGGCGTTGTAACTTGTAGCGTATGTACGTTGTATGTGTCATGTATGTCTTTGTAAAGTATTTTTACCAAAAAAGGTGAACATTGACTAGATGCGAAAGTCCAATTTTGATGACACTTGCAGTGGGTAGTGGTGGACACATTACTCATGCAAACAAAAACTGGGATGACAGTAAATACACATATAATGAGCTCATTTGCATATTTGTTCTGATTGACTAGAACAAAAAGTTTGTAACCTCAATCAATAAATGCCAAATCAGAAATCTGGTTTGTGGTAGAAAGTATTACTGTGAAGTTGATAGGCCACAGTATTTTATTATTCTTTGAATAGTGAGCTTAAAAGCCGACAACCGCAAAATTCTAGTTTCATTTTAATGTGATTGTGCCGCTTAAAATCTAGCTCTTAAAAATACCTGTGGCCATGTCATATATTTCCTGACGCTTTTATACTGGTTTGCCAGGTATATGCCCGTCTGTTTGGCAAATCTGTAAATTTTCTGTCATTTAATGGCATTCAATCGTAGGCCACATGTCCAAGCTTCTGTCAGGCTGCCAGAGACTGTGCTAACTATCTTTGCCTTCAATCTAGCCAGAGAAAACTCTTGCTTAAAAGGTATAGATTTTAATGTATGCGCAAGACATCATTATTCAAAAGACCTGGACTCTTGATTCATTGTCTGTGCGGGTTCCCAACCTTTTTGCCCAAGACCCCATTTCAAATGATAAGTTGGGTGACCCCCAAAACACTTTTGTATGTTAAAATACTCTGAGTCCAATGAACTGTCTAATCGATCGGGTTGTTTATAATCGAACATTCATAACTTCTTAGTGCGTACCAATCAAATATAGTTATCCATAAATTACGCATACACGACGCAGGTCAATGAAAGCTCACAATGACTCTCGAGTTTTGTGAGGTAATGACGCGCAACAATGACTCGCTTTTGTGACGTATCAAGACTCCAGATCAAAATTTGATAAATGTTGCTCCATGAACATGGCATAGAAAAATTTCCTGACTACCCTGGCCAGCTGCGGTGAATTAGAATGGCGAGTGGAGGGAGAGCCATGGAGTCTAGTCATGAGACATGAAATCACAGAAATGTAAAGCGACACTCCGTAAACTGCGATGAATATAACTAAAGTTATATTCGTCTCAGACCGTATATAACTAACAAACATAGTAACTGACAACGAAAACATAACGTTGTGTAGATGGTTTTGTTATGATGAGATAATGTAAATAATATTTTGTGACTGTGAATTTCCATGTTGTAATATATAACGTTGAGGAACTCTGCCTATGGACATGATGGACTGGGTTGACATGACGAAAGGTCGCATAGCTGAAATATATTACCTCAAGGCTCAAGCTCCCTTACGTGGCTGAAGTTTGGTTCTAGACTATACACCATGAATGTACACGATGGGTTTGTTTTCTCTGGGGGGGGGTTCGACAAGAAACAAAAAACAAACGATGAGGATATTATGGCAGAACTTGTATGGGAAAGAATATGGTATGTGCCACAACCTTATGAATTTGACAGCTTCAACAGAATAACTGCAAGGTTGAGGGATGTGTGTGGACAGATTCAGAATGAACTCCCGGTCTGAACGTGACCTGGTTTTTTGTTAGAATTGCTAGCTGCTAGCATGAACTGCACCGGCAAATCTAGCGGAGATATCAGCCCGGCTTACCTGGGACCTGGGTATGCACTGTCCCGACTGCTACCGGCACATGCATTGCATGGTTTGCCATTTTGCATATGAGTTAGCCGAAGATGATCTCTAACTTGAGATGACCGCCATGAGAAGAAAAATGGTACAAGTGCGGGGCATGTGCGCCTTTGGAAGGTGAAATTAACGCTGTTTTAAGTGACTAAGTTTTAAGTATATTCGTAAAATGAGAGTCCCCATGGCCATGATGCCAAACACGCAAAACACAAAACCGTATCTACCATTCTCACCACCAACATCAGACATCAACCATGTCAACAGTCGTTCCCATTTACGCAGTGTATAATTTATGCATATAAGTGACCTGGGGAATCCCCTGGCAGGTATGACCTCTAACATAAAACAACATAAGTGCATGTACAGGTCATTTTTAATGAATGTGATTCAAGCAAATGAGTCGGAAGTCGCCCAATATGTTTTGAATGGATTATAGTCCAAAACAAAGGAGAGAAAATGCTTTTTGTCTCCTATTGTTTTGGCCACCTTTCAAATGATTATATCTGTTGGAATCAATTGGTCAATTTCAAGGGGGTTTTCTGCAAAATAAAGCACTTTTTATATGGTGCGTACAGTTACATGAAAAAATAAAAATCAAATTTAACCGACTTTCAGACTCATTTTTTTGCTTGATCACATCACATATACTGAACACAAGAAAAGCAAGAATCGACCGCCGAAATGGAATTTTTTTTTTTTTTCAAGTTTATGATTCTCGTTTTGTGTTTCAATCCAACAGAACACTCACGTGAGTAAAACCACAGGGCGCGGGCTCTTGGCTCTATCTATGTCTATGATATTGACAGGCATCATGGTCCTGCCAAGTAACTATTAAGATGGAACTTCTCTGGTTTAATTTTTCTAGGGTTAAAATAGGAATTTTAAAAAAGTTTGCGAAATTTCGTTGATATTTTTTAGATCTTCAATCATCAGCTGTTTTGGAACACAAACCCTGAAAGGCGACATAAAAAAATAGATGCTCGTAGCTAGCCCTCACTCCCCTCACTCGGACTTGCTTAAATTTTTTTTAATGTCTTCAATCTGGAAATGTTGATGGATGATGGGCCATGGTCACTTCATGTGATTGTAGGAGGGACATGGATCTTTTCCCTATAAACACTATAGTAAAAATAAAAAAGGCCTCCACCATTTTTTTAGCTTTTTGAGTGGATGGACGTTAGTGGAATTACAATTTTAACTGAAACGGGCCAATTTTTTGTGCGTAAAAAATATAAAAACGCCCCGCCCTCCTCATTTTTGCAGGGAAAAAAGAAACATTAACAGAACCAGCATGCAGTAGCTACAACACCAAGCTCAATTACAACATGAACAACAAGGTTTTCAAAACATACCATCTTGCAAATTTGATGGAAGCACACATTAACCTTTCGGGGTAAGCCGGCAACTGAAACAACGCTCTGTGTTAATTGAATGGAAATGTGCATCTTTCAAAAACATTAATTTATCCCAAACATTCCCCAATTTATTGCATGATCATAGTCTAAAAATTTTTTACAAGGCCAGGGTGTGAATATGAATATTTTATGCGGGATTTTATGTCTATGACCAAGTTTGACTTTCTGACTGACTGAGCCTGAGCCTATTCATTAAAATTGATTTAATTTTGTGGTACTATAGAAGGAAACTAAACGGGTGCACGAGTTTCTTGATTGATATTGTAAACCTAACTCACTGGTTATAAGTCTGTGACAGGACATGGTGTCACAGAGCTGCACTGCAGGTTCAAACGTTGTCAAATGAATCAAAACCGTTTAGAACCATAGCCCTAGGCATTAGCCTAGGGCTAGTAAAGCATATAGGCCTATCCACAATCCATGCCATGTCATGCATTGCATTAAATACTGGCTCCCTGGTCAGCTGGTATCCAGAATGTTATACAGATCAACTACTAATATTCAGGCGCACACATAACACTGATTTGAAGACTTGTATACAACAAAGGCCTGAAAGAGTTTTGTGGATCCCACGCCTTGGCGATGTTAGGCTAAAATATGCATGATGCAGGGCTTCCATGACCCACATACAGTCACTTGGCCAAACTTCCTTGAACTTCAAATATGCTGTTTCCAGAACGTTGTATATCCATTGGCATAGACATAAACTTAAACAACGTATATTAAAATGAAAAAAAAAAAAAACCTTGACAAATAAAAAATCCCATTTTCCATGCGACTTGCCTTCGTAAAAACTCCCAGTTAAACACCACAAATCATGCAAATTCCGTTAGTACTAGGGTGGTGGCCCCATAACATGAATAAATGTAATATGTTTTAAAATTTGATAATCTGGTGTAAATGTAATTATAAGCCGCATTCTAATTGGTCAAAAGCTGTTGTCAACCCATATGACGTAGAGGGAAACCTTAATTTTAAATGCATTCATGAGACTCTTTCATTTAAAATAGGTGTGAGAAAAAATGCATTGACATAAAAAACGGTGGGTGCATTGTAGGGGGAATGCTTGTACGGGAAACCCAAGAACCACAGATTTTTTAGCAAAGTTACAGTTATGAATGAGGTTAAAAACCTTGCGCCTAATGGTCGGTTTGTTTTGTTCTCGGAATTTTCCTCGGGGGGCTACGCCCCCCCATCGGGAAAATTCCGCGAACCAAAAACCACTAACATCCGAGCCAAATCAATAACCTAAAAACATTAGCCGCAAGGTTTTTAACCTCTAATCGGTAAACAAAAGGTTATTTATAAAATAAATGGCCCTATTGGAGGAGGAGCACCTGTTATTTTTCATTGATCCTTTTTCTTAATGATTCAAAATGAACTTTTTGTAAACCTGTTCGCTTTTTAAAAAAAGTTAGCTTCGCGACCCCATTCTTAAGGGCCTGTGACCCCCAAAGGGGATCGCGGACCCCCAGAATTTGGGAAAATACTGGTCCTGGGCAGTAAACCAATGAAATTGCAAGAAGCATCAAGTGTTTAAGAACGGCGCTAGCAACCTAGTCCTACCTTTTTTGCTGGCCTGCGAGCCAGCAATAATATGTTTATTTCCATCTCGAGATAGGAAGAAATCTTATTATATCAATTTCATTATATATGGTACAGTGTTTGAAAGCATAATGATTTCTTTGGGAAGCAATGTTTCCTTTAGTCTATGGGGAGGAAATTTTTATTACATTGATGCTTCACTGTAACAGTGCAATGTTTGGAAGCAAAGTGATTATTTGTAAATAGAACCTGTGCATTGTAACTGATTATGATCTTCAGATAGGAAATTCTTTCAGTATACACAGACCAATTGCTTGAAAGCAGAGTGGCTTGTGAAGGCAAACCGTGCCACACTATCTCTGGTTTAATCATGGAAGAAATTTATTACATGATGCTCTGCAAAAAAGTGCAATGTGTTGGAAGCAAAGTGCTCATTTGTGAAGTAAACCCGGCCACGCTACCATATGGCCTCAATCAAACATTAGGATGTCATATTATATGTTAGGGCAATGTGTGGAACCAACACATTTTAATGGGATATTTTTAGGATGGTTTTATCTTTTGCACTTCTTGTGAGGACCAAATGATGATCGTTCCATCCTTTTTCTTTCTCCATCAGGATTTGTTTTGTAAAGAGCCCCCAAAAAATAGTTTTTATCAACTCACCTATTCTGTATTATATGAGCGTGCATTGTTAATTGGTAATGAAACAACAGTTGCTCGGGGCTGGAGTGCTACGCCCTAGTTCCAGAAGCATGAGTGCACACGTGTATTAGGATGTAGTTGTTTATGAAACTTTAGGTGCCTGGCACGCTCATCTATATCTTGGAAGTTAGCTACCAAAAAAGGGGTCGTCGCCCCTTAACAACATTGATGTGATTGGCGAGACATCCAGAAGGATCCATCTGACATCCCCAACTTAATCACAAACAGGGACATTTGGCCATCATGGTGCCGCATCGCGGCGCCCCGCCGATTAGATCGATAGGGTCTGTCTGTTACGTCACTGTGTTCTATCTGCTAACAGTGTCTATTTTCTCGGAGAACGAGGGGTCGCACGTTCCTGATTACTTAGGGGGTGGGGGTACCCTTGGACGTTCGCAGACCGAGAGAGTTTGTATTAGTTAGGGATCAAAGGTCACAGGGGTCATTCAAGGTCAAAGGAGACAAATAGGGTAAACGTTGGTTGTATGGACATGAAATGGAATGGTCGATTGTTGATGCCGGTTATAAGCAAGGACTGATCGCGAAACATCGGTTGACAGCCCTAGTTTGAAATTTATTTCTGTAAGGCGGGTGTGAATGTTAGTGTTGGTGCAAAAAGGAGTGTTAAATAATCAAGGAATTGAAAACAAAATGACTTAAAGGCCTGGACTCAGAGATTTCCCGATGAGGGCGCACTCAATTGTAACAAATCGGGTTTTGCATGTACATATGCTTGTCCATTTATACTAATCACCTGGTGAAATAAATACGCTCAAATCGAAATCCTCATAAAACATCACACTTTGTTATAAACATTCCGGATCGGAATTTGTTTCCACATTATCCTATGGCTCTGTTATATGTGCAAAAATGTTTACACTGCCATGAAAAACAGAAAATCGATCATCTCTACTTGGAATTGAACATTTTAGGTGACTATCGTTAGATCTAGATGACTACTTTAATATCTACTCAAAATAATTTATATTTCAAAATCTCTGAGTCAGCCTTAAGTTAAGATTTCTGATTTCAGATAAACATTAGGATACAACTGACCAAAATGACTACTAGCATGAAATCATACCACTTTATTCACCCAAAACAAGCGCACCATACATACCGTGTTAGAATGCTGACAGGCAGGATTAGGTAAAATTTACTTCCCATTATTTAGTACTAGATTATTATCCACTTATATCCAATGTGACAAACCCACACTATAGGTTGAATTATGATACATATTGATATCAACAGCACTTAATCATAATGGTATGAGTGACTTGTTATAAATGAAGAAGTAAGTATTAGTAATGGTAAGAAATACAACAGTTTCAGGAGCTCTTGAAAAGGTCAAGTGTTAAGGAATTCTGTTCAAACTGTACCTTAAGATTCTCAGGATTCAAGTGAATTTGAATATCAAAATGATATGAATCACTGTGTGTTATGTTCAATGTTACATAGATAAACAAATCGGCACATTTCATAAATCTGTTTGTCTATGAGGATATCAGAAGGGATTGCCAGTTGGATCTTCTTGTTTGAGTTGATCAAATTCGTAAAGACACTCGCGATTTTATCAAAAAGATGTCAATATTTGAAACGGCCAGGAATAGCCTTTATAGTGGAAGGGCTAAGTACATGTGTAGAATTTCAAAGTTACGTTTTTCCAAACGGAAGAATTGGAACAAGAAATGAAGAAAATGCAGTGTTCAAGTTACGATTCTCCATTCATTACGTGTTGTAGTATAATAAGTGTCCATACGGAGAGTACTCGACAAAATGTATGGATTTGTCCGTGTTAGGTTGCTTCTGGTCTTACAATTGGGAGGGTAGTTTTGATTGATATCTACATTTGTTACATACATGCAAAAATCTGATTTTTTGGATTTTCTGATTTAGCAAAATCACTGATAGTGCCTAAGGAAACTTAAGGAGAATATTGTTCTTTCTTGCTCGCTCTCTCTATCTGTCATTCAAAAAAAAACTATATAGAGAACTTTTCTCCAAAAATAAGACACTTATAGCAAAATTTGGACAAATTTAAAAACTTCGTTCTCTTAAAGGGAAAAGCCAGGCTAATATAATTTACGCTTCAACATATTTAATACATTTTTGTTTCAAAATGCAAGTCTTCAGTCAGAAAAAATGACCACTATTTATGATATCAAAATAAAACTTTTATAATATCTTCGTTTTTGATTTGCAGCCATTTTGATCGGGCCACGAAGAAAAATTGAAATCATGATGGGTATAGACATAGTGTGTCTTGAAATAAGGTAGCCAGTGAGTGAAAGATTAGTGAGTGCCATAACCAAACCTTTCAGCTATATTCTGTTCAAGGAAATCCGCCCCAGTTTTTAATCAATCGTTACTGATTTTCTACGGGAAACTATAATCATCGATTTTTTCTACCAGGAGACCATAGACATTCTGAGACATTGTGTTTATATATTGACTTACAAAGTCATAAAACGTTCACAAGCCGAGCGGACTAAGTCACCAAGCCGAACATGCGGACCTCCATGGGCAATATTTATATTAATTCTGTAATAAGGCAATCAATATTGCAAGTAAATATTATTTCTTCAGACTGCAAAGACATCTTTTAAAACATATAAATAAACAATTAGCCTTGTTAGCACTTTTCAAAAACGGACTTGTGGACCAAGTGATTTTTCATTAACAGCTAGTGGTGTGTGAAACGCTATTTAAGGGACTCTTTAGTTAAGCCCCACTTCTGGTCACAGGGTCAAAGGTATATTTCAGCCAACAGCCAAATTTGGAAAACTGATATGTCTTCACCAGTGTGGACATTTGTCGTATTTTCCAACAAATTTGAAAAAGGTCCCATCTTGTACCAAAATACGCAGTTAAGGTCATTAAAAAACAAGAAGGTTGAAAGAAGGGCCTCGCATAATGGTAGGACCCCCTAACCCCCTATGATCGATCATGTCAAGAATTCCTCCTCTCCTCAGGTTTTTCCCTTGGTATACAAAACTAATCAATCCCATTGCAAGGCATGAATTGGCCCAACCCGGGGTCCCGTTCGCGAAACTCAATCGCAAATCTATGTGCAAACCTGTAATGCTTGAGTGGACCGATTTATCCAAGCACTGTGACACGAGTATAAAAAGGTTATTAGTAGGAAATTACGTAAAGAGCTAGTATACACGTTAGGGGACGTATGGAGTTTCGCGAAACGGACCCTGGGCATACCAGTCAATTTGATTGGCTAGTATAGGTTTTTAAATGATTGCAATTTCCAATCAGAAAGAATATTGTAAGAAAAGCTCTCTAAGGTGCATACAGATATACGTCTGTTTTGATTGGTACTCAGAGGTTATACAAGTTATTAATGTTATGAACCCAATCAGAGATACTGTAAGAAATGCAGAGTAGACCTGTTACCTCAGAACTCTGCACCAAACTTGAGAGCTTCCTTTGGGGATAGCATAAGAGGGTGTTTGGAACCATCCATAAGCATTGCAAATAGGCTATACTAAACATAATGTCGTACTTTGTGTTAAAGCGGTTTAAGGACCACATAAAAATTTCATGATCAAGATAAAAATCCTAAAATGCGGATGAAAGTCAGGCTTTTTTAGTGGTGTTTAAGTATAGGATTTTTGTGGGATCACATGACCTATTGAGATGACAAAATTCCCAAAACTCATGGCATTGTGGGATGGACTCAATACACCCCTAAATATGCATAAACATATATATACTTCAGAAGCCCTAATTGTGGATATGAAAAAAGTGATCCCTTTGACATCGTTGGAAGCACCAGGCTACTGGCCTTTGCATGTTTTGTAAGGAAGCGAAATTAAAATACTGAGGATATGGAAAGAAGTGTTACCACTTGCAGAATATCTACCATGGATAGGTAGCAGGTGGGAGACAGTCAGGTACATATAGTCAGAACATGATGAAGAAATAATGCAACAGGCGTTTCCCCCGTCAGCTACTGTACAAGGGCATGAGATATCATCTGTGAATTTAATGAATGTAAATCATATCGGCAACTTCACACCTTAGGCGTTAGCATAGGAAACTAAATTCTCACCTAATAAAACCAGAACCTAGTTCTCAACAGACCACACATGTAGATGTGCAACATTTAAAAGTAAAGGAATTTGTGATTTGTTGGTCACAGATAGGCAGTGATGATATGTGTGTACCTGTGTTAGTGATTAAACTCTATTGATATTTTGGTGACTTATTCCGGGATTGTAATTTTTAAAGTCGGAGGCCCGTATTCATGAAGAACAAATTTAAAGCTGCTGAAAACCCACTTGTATAATTCATAGTATAATTCATTGTCTGTTGCTTGACTTTTCTAGTTCGCCATCTAGCCTAATTTTTGTTAGAAGTTTTGTTAGTGTAGTTAGTTTTTTGCATATTTTGTCTGTGTGCGTGTTGGTCAAGTTTTGGATAAGCACCTTTAAATCACCTTTATGTATGTTATGACATTAAAAGTTATAAAAATCTATTTGCATTTAAAGCATCAGGAAATAAAAAATAAATGGCAATATTATATAGCGCTTTATACAAGTTAAGTATCAAAGTGCTTAACATTTATTCTGCTGTCACTAGAAAATCCTCCATTTGCCCACTTATTGAAAAATTCGGCAGCCAATTATAACGGCGCACAGCATGACTACCCCTAACAGCTCCCATTTACACCTGGGTGGAGTGAGACAAGTGAGATAAAGTGTCTTGCCCAGGGGACACCAACACATTGGCCACAGCGGGGCTCGAAACTCACAATTTAAATGGTCTAATTGATCACGAGCCCTGCGCTTTTCCACTGGACCACACGTGCAGGTCATCATATGGGAGAACTTTACTAAGAATAATATTATACAATATATGCTATAAAATCATATCTGTAAAAACTTTGCTCCAGAAATGCCACAATGCATAGGCACACCAAATCTTAAAATTCATCTGTGATTTCTGCCTGCCAACTACTTACTGATCCTCTTGAGAAGTACTTTATCAGATGGATTATACCCATGATGTCTAAGCGTCGCTGACAGGCAACTTCGGTGCATATTTTAAACCAAGCCCAACTAGGGAGATTGCGACAGGTATGGCCCGATACCTATGGATCGACTCATTGTCCCCAGGGGGTGGTGGGATTTACTTAAGAGGAAAGAAAAGGAGGGGGAAGTGTATGGACTGGTAAATCTACTGACAAGGGAACAAGGGGGTAGCTTGCACTTTAGTCGTTTGGAGGACAGGTACTTGAACTGGATTGTGACTTCACGGTTTGTGTTATCACCAGGGCAGTATTGAAATATTTTGTGTTGATATTCATGATGACGGTGAGTTGTTTGGAGTTGTCTGACCTGCTTTTTAGAATTGTTTCGTTCTGCATGGAATAAACGAACGGCTATTAGTCTTATACTCCACTGTGTTATATGCTTTGAAAATGGAAACTAAAAGTAGGCAAGTATGCAAGAGCAGTTGGAATTTTCTTACGAGGCATGTTACAATCCTTGAGGCAGTGTTTGAAAGCCAAGTAGTGTGTTTCAAAGTGGAAGTTTATACCTGTACCTTTTAACATGGTGCATCTCAATGATAAAATAAGTAATAAAACAGGAATGTATAGTACCTTTGACCCAACATTTGATTGAAGTGCTTACATTAATTCATTCAGTTGCCACTATACTTTATTCATCACCAAATAGGCAAAACTCTTCACCCTGCGAATTGATATAAAACACTGCGGGCGCAACTGCAAGAACACTACCACAGCATATGCAGTGCATGATGTACTTTTGGCGCACGCTTGCGGCATGAGACTCGAGTATAAAACGGGATTACTTTCATGCACGGATAAACAGAAGCCAAATAATTTTGTCTACTAGATGTGAAATGTATGAAATCATTTAATTTAACATCTAGGTGGCTACTGGTTAGACCCACAAACCTATTCAATTTTTTATAGTCGCAATATTCCTCGGGGGGGGGGGGGGGGGGGGGGGATTAGGGGTAGGCACATGCCAACCTAACAGCCACAGAACTATATCAACTTCCGGCGTAAAACCCGTGTTGCTAGTCTTATTCAAAGGACTTAACTGTAGGAGGGTGCTATTACGCATATCGTACGGTCACACACAACTGACTAAACGATTAAATTCTAACAACCGTCTATGGAGAAATGCACTGTTTTGCAGGAGTTAATCACTAACCTCGACGGATTTTGAATACAATAATATTTTCTTAAATTATGATATTACTAAGAGATCTTTGACCGAAGGGTTAAGAGCTGATGATTTTTGTCGATGTCTCAGAGAAGACTGCCATAGTGAATGCACATAGAAGTTCCCCAAATTACAGTTAGGAAATCCCCAATGCCCAAATCAAGCAGATCGTGTCCTACCCCGATTCCCTAACAGCTCCTAATTTTACACCTGGGTGGATAGAGAGCGGAAGGAAGGTAAAGCACCTTGCCCAAGTACACAATCCATTGGTCATTTAGTGGGATCAAACCCACAACCATCAGATCAGGAGTCAGTCAATCTATCCACTAAACCACATGTTCTCCCACATTTGGCATTCTGCAGAATTGTATACTGTGGCCCCTTTAGTTGTTTAAGCCTGTATTGTCTCTCCTTTAATTTGTTCTTGTACAGTGGCAAAGCTAGCAGGAACAGGGACATGAACCCCTGATTCCACCAGTACAGCTGCAGCGATGATGAAGGGCCATATTTCTTTAAACACAATGTGTTTTGTCAATGACCAATTACTTTTTACATTATAAAACCTTGAGTCTAAACCTAACCAAAAATCTTGTTTCAATTTATGATTGATGGTGGTTATGTTTGTCATGGGGCACAAATAAAGTCCAGTCACATGTGTGACCATCAGAAGGTCACAAATGTGACCAAAAGTTATGTGGCCCCCCATGACAAATAAACCCAATATAGCAAAAGTTGAAACATTATTTTGGTTAGGTTTGGCACTCAAGGTTATTAGTTTAAAAAAATTATAATACAGAGTGTTTAGGTTGACAAAAAGCATTGGGTTGAAAGTAAAAATTAACCGGTTTTAGGTCACAAACGTGACTGAAGAATGGCCCTGAAGGTGATTAGGAAAATCGCATATCTTTATATTTAAATTCTTTGCGTCCACTCCCCATTCCCTATCAAACGAAAGTCTAGTTCGGACTATCTAGTTCTTTTGTGTTTGTTAATTGCAATATCTTTGAGCATGCATGCTTAGTTCATTAATCTGTGATCAATTTTCAGTTGATTTTGTAAAAGAACTTCATTTATCTGTGATCAATTTATCAGTTAATTTTGTAAAAATGGGCTGTGATCCAGTGGTGTAATCAGACCTTTGCAAAGGGGGGCAGAAGAAGGAGTGCTGAGGCATTTTCTCCATAGACACTGTACAAATGGTCACTTTATTGGGGGGCTGGTGGGGCCAAAAGGGGGGGGTCATGAGCAGGGGGCACTTGACCCCCTTCCCCCCACTGGTTATGCCACTGCTGTGACAGATGATAGTGGCTGGCTCGGGTTGTGTCTGTACCACTCCCTGCTTACCAGAAAGTAACAAGTAGTTTATGGTACCCTATGAATTGTAACAATGCTATTTTGGTTTTAAATGACCAGATACAGGCAATTAAATTAACTGAGTGGAAAGTAAAATGTACAAAACAGTAATCATAAAATTAAAATGGAGAATCAATTGGAAAATTTCAGCATAGGTTTATTATGTGCGTCTTCTGTTAACTACGCGGGGTTATGATCACAATAGGCTCTCTCAATGTTCCCTTTACTTATACATGAATTAGCCACAACACCTCTATGCATGATAATAAGGGATCATGCAAATTACACACAAACCACTTGGGATTTCTCCACCATATTTGTGAGAACACCCCCCTCAACACACCTCCGAAGTTCCCTCCCCAACTACCAAAAATGTCACCCTTAGTCACCACTCCCTTTTACTTCCTGTGCTAAAAGGTCACAGGTAACTGCAAATTATTACCTTGAGATGGGG